>JAJOZX010008837.1:50000-180953 GCA_023014485.1 Bathynomus jamesi | reverse complement strand
GTCACATGACCTTGACGTTACGAATTAAGAAGGCAAAAGAACCGAGACATCATTACTGCAAAGACTGAAATTAATACAGAAGAGGGAATTACGTGAATAGTATAATATGGCGGTCCCATTCGTATTTAGCTTAAAGTTTATCGTAATATATCATCATTGATTTTAACGCCCTGCCCTGCCCTGCCCTGCCCTGCCCTGCCTGCCCTGCCCTACAGCTTTACTTATTCATATCTACAGTAACAATGGGTTCCATTCTTTTCCCTTGGAACATCTTCAAACCTATAAGAACTGGAAACGGCCTTATTGATCTCTATAACTTTGATCTTCATTTGATCCACTTTTTCAAATTTAAATAATTTATATAGATGATAATCCACATCTCCAGAATTGATCATTGATCTTTTTCTTTCAGTATAGGAACAGTCTGCAAGATATATCGTATTAATTTAATTAAGAGATTTTAATTTGAAATAAAACACTATTGAGGTATTTTGACTGTCAAGTAAGATTCGACCCTTTAACTCAGTCGTTCCCAACAGTTTTCTAGCCGCGGCAGCTTAAGGCCGGCCGCACACAGGATCGTCTTGCGCCTCACGACCCAAATCGTCAGTCGTACAATTTTTCTTTCAAGTTTGCTAAAACATTATTTTTTGAATTGTCGAATTTCCTCGTCCCACGGCACTCCTTTGCCCCTCCACTGGCTCCAGTGTACCCCTGTGACCTCCCAGCGGCACTCGGGTCAAGAACCACTGCTTTAAATAAACAAAATTACTGCATTATTTCGACAACTTTGAGTAAAGGAAATAAAATTTTGATGAGAAATGTAGTCATTTTAACTAATATACTTAGCATATATTTATATAAATATATGAAAGCCAGTTAGCATCTTCGCTGAAGTAAAAACTATACCAAAACTATACGAGATAATGTTAAGAAAAAATGTAAGATTCGAGATAGTAGTAGGAGATACGTTGGCGTTAAAACTGTTTAAAAAAAACAAAAAAATTCAAAGTTAATTTAAAAGTTTTTAAAAGATATTAAAACTACAAAATAAAAAGAAAGATCTACATTGAAATGATGCAAGAGGAAAAACCGGAAAAAACTAGATGTTAAGAACCGAAAAACGTAGGATTGAAAATGACTAAGAAAAGTTAGTTTTTGTTTATTTTTACACGAAATAAAAGTATGTTGAAATAATCAGAAATAAAGATCAAAGCCTCCTCCCCCATCACGCCCACCTCCCACGCCCACAAATAAAAAGTACAATAAACATAACAAAAATTAAGTCTTTTTTCCCAAATGTATATAACAATTACTTCCAATATTATATCAAAAAAGAAATTAATATCGCTTTCAATTCTGTCATGCGTTATTAAAAAATTTTCAATTATGCTTTTGATGTATTGTTATGAATGCAACGCTTCTGTTGACTATTTATGTCGAAACCAATTAATAATTACAATTTAGTTCCTTTTAATTTTTTCATAATAATGTATTCGCTTAATGAATTAATAATTGGGTATGAAGCTAGTCTGACTGTCTGACTGTGTGTGCGCGCGCGCGCGCGCACACAGGGTGGCCCATAAGTCCCAATCTGTAATAATTCAAACTAAAATCCATCTAGCGGAGCTCACACTGACGTAATCGATTACTAAGGAAAGAATATATGTCAAGATGGTCATAATATTTTACACTTTGAATAATTAATAAATGTTTTTTTGTCGTTTAGCCACTTCCTCCTAGGGGGGTGGGGAGGTGGGGGGTCTCATTTGTTTTAATACGAGTCTTTCCTTTTTTTTTTTTTTTTTTTTTTCCTGCTTGTAAACAATGGTTGCGGCTAGGATTAATCTATCTGGCGTTGAATCTACTCTTCCATTTACCGCTCTTTTACCATATTTCATTCAACTTTATAAAGCGTACAATTGCATACTTAAATACGGTCATTGTACTTAAAAATATTCTTAATATCTACTTGTCATTTCTCTAAATGATAATCCCCCCCTCCCCCGACACACCACTTATTGTTTTCAGGAAGTTATTTCATGCGGGTATATATTTTTTTTCTTTATGTAACGCCGTCTAAATACCGAATTCTAGCATTGATGGTGTTACTGTCCATCTTCGTGCAACATTTTTATATCAAAATCCATTTTTCATATTTCACGAACCAAATTCGTTAGCTGAAATCAACCAATTATAGATTTCAGAGAGTTATATTAGTTATAAGTGCAATAACCGTACTTTCCATTTCGTTATATTAGTCTTAATGATTGAATTACGAGCGTGAATTCCATAATGCAGTATTTAAAATATATAATGGCAATACCACTAATATATATATATCGGTGGTGTAGTGGTTAGCGTCCCTGACTACGAATCCATCGGCCCCGGGTTCGAGACCCGACGGCAGCCGGCGCGCAGCAAAACCCAGCTGTTCATCCTTCCACACAATAAAGAAAGTGGTTGGTAGATAAATGGGTACCTAGGTGGCCTAGTGGTTAAGGACGCTGGGCTGCTGATGGGGCGTGGTTCGGATTCCACGTTAAACTGTAGGTCTAAGGTGGTGAAAAGCTTGACCTTCGTCAGAATGAACAATTCGGGCGGAAGCTAACCAAAGGTTTTATATATATAGTTAATGTTTACTATAACACCACCTGCACCCAAAGTAAAATAAAATATTTCCAGTAGCACATCATAATTTACTAGAAAAAATGGTGTCTTTATTTGGGGAAATTTGTATTTACTAAGATATTTGCTTCCGAAATTTTAATTAACGATATCGATTTGATGTGACGTCACGTCAGATGCGCGTTTATAATAACGACATTCATTTGTTTTGATTTTCATCTAGTCTAGTGATTGACGCCATTTTCCTTTAAATAAATTTAGATATGGCATGTGAAGGATATAATGTACTTTTTCATAAAATATTTTTCCCGATTGGGCTATTTTTTCGCTACTCTGCGACTTAATTAGTTGGTTGGGTTTTGTTCTGGCTATTTTTTTTTTTCAAATTGATTCAGTTTAGTGGTGCTTGTGATAGAATTATGACGTGCCATTCGTGTGATTTTGACTTTGAGAACTTGATTCGTCATGTGCCCTAGATGAAGACAAAGGATTGGATGATTTATCAATTACGGCGTTATTCTCTCATTTTAACGCCCATTCAAACTTAATATTTTTAGTCAGATATACCTGTAAAGCAGTTCAAATGCTTTACAATGACGGTATTTTTATGTTCGGGAACTTAATAATAACGGAACTTAATAATAATCATTTGTATAATTTAGGTCTCGGGGGTACGGGGGCGGAGCCCCCGTAAAGATCACGCATCACAAATTGATCGGTCCTAATGTTTTGCGGTAAGGTAAGGTAAGGTTTTTTGCAAAATACATTTTTTAGTAGTTTTTCGTGTTTTGTTCTGATTTGCTATTTATTTGTTGTGGAAATGACCCATGCTTATCCCAAAATTCCCTATATTTACTTACTAAACTTCAATGTCTCGTAACTTTTAATTGGTTCATTTCCACAACAAATGAATAGCAGATCTGAACAGCACACACCAAAAACTACTGAAAAATGTATTTTGCAAAAAAAAAAATTGGACTTGGTGGTGTTATAGTAAACATTTACCATATATATATTATAGTTATCAAATTAGGTTTCATAAATTAGTATACATATTCAGGATGTCAAAGTGAACAAGAAAGTTCCTATGAACATAAATCGGCAATCGCTTCGTTTCCGAGATTATTGTTTTTTTACCGAGGACGATCCAATTAAAATGAAAGTCATTAAAGTTTATCAAAGTCGTAGTTGTCTGGTTGTTTTGATAGTATTTTGTTAGTTGTCATTTTAGAAATTACCTATTTACTCTTGCAGCTATTCGTATTCGCCTTGTACTTGTATGTGGATCTTGTTGGACAAGCTACAAGAATCTGTTCTTCTACATCTACGTTTTGTCGAGTTCGTGAACTTCCAGCATTCAAATGGCTTGGTCGAAACACGCCTTGCTCACGTATCGACGGTCAATTGAAAGAAATGTAGGCCTCGATGGTAATCGTCTATTAAGATACCTTTCAGCATACCGGCGTTGGGCAACAGCTGCGTTGCCGAGCATCTCTCCCAACGCGAGATGAATATCGACAAGAAGTTCTTCAAAAGAATACCGTTCCATAACGCTCTGTAACATTACACGAGAGTGACACCTGAAATGAAGGAAATAATTTTGGTTCCCGAAATAACGAAGATCAAAACAAAAGAAATAGCTATCTAAACAACCAGATCACCGACTGATAAACTTTGATGACTCATTTTAATTGGATCATCCTCGGCAAAAAAAAAAGATGTATTTTGGAAACGAAGCTATTGCGGATTTATGTTTATAGGAACTTTTTTGTTCACTTTGATGTCCTGAATATATATATATATATATACAGGGTGTTTGAAAACTCTGTACAAATTGTAATGGGGGATAGGCAACACCAAGACAAACCCTTTTCGTCTATAAGTGTATGTCCGCTGACGTCACCATTCGGCGCGCGAGGGCGCCGCTGCAATTGGCTAAAAGGTGAAGTGGGCTAGACTCGCGCTTGCCGCGGGCATTCTTAAATCGGACGTGTTGAAACCACATTCGTCTACGAATAGCCACGGGAACATCTTCCAGCAGTTCCGGCAACTTTCTTCAAGAAATATCCGATAAACCCCCCCGTCGAGTCGGGCAGGCAGCAGGTACGGCCCAATCAACTTGCCATGGACGATACCCGCCAAAACATTGACGGCGAACCGTTCTTGATGAGCATGCACCCGCGTAGTAGCATGTGGATTTGCGTGCGCCCACACGTGAGAATTGTGCATGTTAAACACACCCTCACGTGTGAAACAGGCCTCATCTGAGAACAGCACATAAGCCGGAAAATTAGGCTGCACCGCTGTCTGCTGCAGAAACCAGCGTGCGAATTCCACACGAAGAAGGTAATCCCGAGGTTGTAATGCATGGACACACTGACGATGAAACGGATGTAACTGCTGCTCGTGCAACACTCTCCAGACCAGGTCGTGGTTCACACCGAGGATACTTGCAACACCTCGCGTGCTTGCGCTTGGATTGTCCTCAAATCGCCGTAGGATTTCTTCTTCCATGTCAGGAGTGCGCACGTTTCTCTCCCGACCAGTGTCATGCATGTTTGCATGAAATGTTCCAGTTTCTCGCAGTCGCCGATGCAAATGCGCAAACGTTTGGTGGTTTGGCACACGTCTGTTTGGGAAGCGCTGTCGGTACAACCTCACAGCAGCTCTTCCGTTTCCATTGGCAGCCCCATACACCATATGCATGTCAGCCATCTCAGCAGTCGTGAAGCGCTCCATGTTACGCGTACTACGTCCGATTTAAGAATGCCCGCTGCAAGCGCGAGTCTAGCCCACTTCACTTTTTAGCCAATTGCAGCGGCGCCCTCTCGCGCCGAATGGTGACGTCAGCGGACATACACTTATAGACGAAAAGGGTTTGTCTTGGTGTTGCCTATCCCCCATTACAATTTGTACAGAAAGTTTTCAAACACCCTGTATATATATACTAATTTATGAAACTATTTGAGAACACCCTGTACGTGTATATATTCTAGTCCGTGGGCCAGAAGCGTGGATTGGTACCACTTGGGGGAACCAAACGTCCCTCATACCAATGATGAAGGATGCTAAGTAGATGATGATAATGCTTGCTGGACATTTCAAAAGTAGCTTTATTGTTTTATCAACATTTTAAGTTTGCGCCCAATATTAAAATATTAGGTGCCTACGTTTGATGAAGTTACACTAAAACGCTACCAGATACAGATGTCCAGAAAGCATATTTGGAAACTACAAATTATGAGCTTTCCAAAAAACATTATTTAATCTGATTCGCCTTTGTGGTACCGATTGGTCAAAATCTGGCGGGGGAGGGGCTGGCTCACGGACCATTCATGCCGAATCCCTCCAACAAATGTATTAAGTAATGTTTATTAAATTTCAAAGCTTTTACCAAATATCACACATCATTTAATACGACTGCTCGGCTGGAAGAGTAATTAGTCAAATTAGTCATTTATAAATATTTAAAATTGCTTCCATTCATACTCTCCTTAACGCATTTTTAATTGCCCACGTCACTAATGGGCTTAAGTCTTAAAAACATTAGATCGCAATTCACAGTTAATTTGTATTAATGTGTTGCTATTATTCTCGTGCATTTAGTTTCATTTAAAAATTTATCTCTATCATGGAAACATTGCCACATTTATTTGGGGAAAAATTTGGGACTTCGGAGGCCTACAATCCCAATTCCAAACATAAAAATTACTAATAAAAAGAGTCCCCCCTCCTTCGTCACTAAACGATACGAAATGATATACTCTCAAACCTATTTACTTTTAACCCAGAATAGCGTCAAATGAGCGTCAAATGAGCGTCAAATGAGCGTCAAATGAGCGCCGATCTGTGTACGGGGTTCCAATAAACCTTAGCCCCCCGGCCCATGGTCTAAACCATTAGAGGTACAGTAAAACTAAACATACCTTACAAAAGAGAATTTAATCCTGCATTTAATGAGAAACAATCAAAACTTGGTGTTCCCGCCACTGGCTTCCAAGACAGCCTGAATTCGCTTTGGGTAGCTTGCCAAAAGTGACGTGAATAGATCTTGATCGTTACGCAAATTTGCTAAAACAGTTTCAATGTGTTGCGTCATTGTATCCTTCGAAAATCGATTTGCTGCAGGTTCTTGAAACGACACACATTCAACCTTGTCCTTTATAACTGACCCAATGTGTTCACAGACGTTCAGGTCAGGAGAATTTCCTGGCCATTCTTCATTTCCAAAGAAATCGATCTCATGGTTCCGCAACGACTGTTGAGTGGCTAATGCCTTAAAGCAGGGGGCCTTATCGTGCAGAAGTGTGACCTGATCGACATCCATAACATTGTTTGGGTTTCTTAGAAAAGGAATGACATGCTGGGATAGAATAATATCACGAAAATACTGTCCATCCCAACTCTGACCATTTGGCTTCAGCACCCACATGAGCTTCTTTGCAGTGAACAAAAACACACCAACACAGTCTGGACTTTTTAATAATTCGCGATAATGTTCATTGTCATCGATTTCATCTGGTGTTGTGGCCCACATTCGATCATTTTGGTAGTTAGGCCGACGCGTTACGCAAACAAAAAATTCATCGGAGACAGCTAAATGCATGAAATCATCCACATCCCAATCTTCAAGATAATGGGCAAACCACATTCTGTCATCGATGTTACTGTAAGTTGAGTTTTTCTTGGCTTTGGAAGTTCATGCCAAGGCTTTAAACCTTGCCTATGACGGGTACAGTCGAATGATCTCATCACTAACAATCTTTCCTCAACACTTCGATCTCTAGAAAGTTTAGCACAGCTATTTTTCCGCTTACGCGTACCGCTTTCAATGATGTCCTTTGTTTCCCGAGAGTGTGGCAAATTTGGGCGCCCAGATTTGGTTGTATCCATTTCACATTCATCCAAAGTTTTATTCCAATTTCTTTTGACGAAGTCCTCACTTCTTCGCAACTTTTTGGCAACCTATGAACGTGTTATAAAGGTGGCTCCAGCATCACGAGCTTCCCGAAATGTTATTGCTCGTATGCGATCTATCACACGTTGCCTCTCCGAATCACCAATTAATTGAGAAACCATTATATTATCACTTCATCAGCTAGAGTAATTTTAATACCTGCAATAAAGAATCTTATAATCACTAAAAACTATTTCGATATAAATAAACATGTAAACTGCAAATGGCGGGGGGGGGGGGGGGGGGCTAAGGTTTTTTGGAACCCCTTAGTAGTTAAAATTACAATTCTTGGACACTTTTGAAAGCTAGATTTATTTAGTCCTCTTTCACCAAGAACTATCCGAGTAATGTAGTAATTTGTATTACTAATTAGATTGGAATTTATTTGTCAGTAATTTCAATTAAAATAATTAGAATTAACCTAAATTCTTCAAAGATTTTTTCATTATTAAAGTAAATAAACTTGCTCTTGATAAAGTAATTATTAACTAAGCTATTTTTCCATGTTTGCATAATAAAACCAATCTAATCACAGTCACTTCATCTATGAAGTGGCTTAATTTCCTCCTTGAAGGTAAAAAGTCGTGTAACTGAGCAGACGTACAGCTTTACATGGAGTTCAAACTATCTACGGGTCACTACATCATTTGAAATCGGTAAACAGACCCAGTGTCGTTTAACCTCGATGATCGAATGGGTAGCGGTATCGTAACGTGGTTACGACGTCGCACGCACGAAATAAAACTTAAATTCTAAATTCCGAATTATAAATAATACTTGCCCTTTGGAACGTCAGTTCAGTCCAAGTTTACTACTTCAGGTTTGGAACTGAATCTCAAGTTTTATCAGTCTAATATAATCAAGTCGCCTCAAAGCCTGTTTTCTTTCTTAAACATTCATACTAAAATGCACTAGCAACAATTTTAGTATCAATATTTATGAATGAAGCAATAAACTTGGATTGAACGGACGTTCCAAAGGGCAAGTATTACATATAATTTAGCCACGTTACGGCACCGCTACCCGTTCGAGCATAGAGATTAAGCGACATTAGCTCTGGTTCACCAGTTTAAATGGATGACCACCGTCCTCCGCTTTCAAATGATGTAGCGATTCGTAGACAGTTCTGTCTCCACTTAAAGCTGTACATCCACTCAGTTACATGATCTTCGCCGTTGTGTGTTTAAATAACCTCCCATCCTTATTTTCAAATAACAAACGACATACTTAAGGTCATATATATATATCTATATATATTTTTTTTTTTTTTTTTTGTTTCAAAGAATGACCGCTCATGGCCACCAAAAGAAAGGTGGATAGCAGAGCGAACACAGAACGAAGAGTATGGAACAACTAACGAAATGAACAATAGACTGGGGGGAGGAGGAGGAGGTGGGGGAAAAGCAAAAGATCATAGTGGGGTCACAGCCGGTAAAGAAGTCGGGAGCGAAAGAGGAAGGAGAACAACCCGGTTATCGAAAAGTAGGAACCTTCAGACAGAAGAGCGCCAAGCCTATCACAAAGCCCAACGTTCTCCAAAAAGGGAAAATACTCTGCGCGCAGCGCAGAGTAAAGCGGACACTCCACCAGAAGGTGGGCAACTGTAAGGAGGAGTCACAATTGGGACATCGGGGCACCCGATCCCCGGCCATCAAATAGCCATGGGTCAGGTGGGTGTGGCCAATACGGAGGCGGGCCAGAGCCACCTCCTTATGGCGCGACCGATGGAAGGAAGAGGCCCAACATCCCAACTTGGGTTTAATCTTGCAAAGTTTGTTGTCCGTAGCGCCATCCCAGCGACTCTGCCACCGGGAGCGCAAAAACCTACGGAAGCCAGGGATATAATCAGAAAAAGGGAGGGACACAGGTGAAACCTGCAGTCGGCACGCGGAACGGGCAGCTCGATCGGCAGCCTCATTTCCAGCCACGTTAACATGTGCTGGGACCCAGCAAAATACCACCTCCTTGCCACCGAAAGCGACAAGAGTATGGTACAGTAGCTGGATTCGTCGGACCAGCGGGTGGACAGAGTCAAAACACTCCAGGCCATCCAGGGCACTGCGGGAATCCGAATGGATGACGAACGACCCATCCGGATGCTCCCGCACCACCTCCAGAGCGCTCAGAATGGCATAGAGCTCCGCCGTAAAAACGGAAGCCTCATCAGGGAGACGGGTACATCGGGGAGCAAGGACAGACGACTGGGGAACAGCCGCGGATCCAACGCCCCCCGACGACCTCGACCATCCGTGAAGATCGCAACACATGCAGAGTGACACGCCGCATGCTGAAGGAACAGAGACCGAAGCAAGGCAGAGTCCGACTCGGTCTGCGAACGGGGCGCAACGCCCTACAGCACGCAACAGGGGTGCTCTCCCAAGGTGCAACACCACTGAAAGAGACCGGTATAACGGATGGAGGGGGAGTGCCCATACCATCGAGGAGGGAGGTCACCGTGTCGGTGAAATACCAACCCCCATCCCGGCAGAACGCCCTCTCAACCACCTGGAACAGAGGAGAGGTGGGAAGACGGAGGATCCGGAGATAGTGTTTAGCAATGAGGAACGACCTCCGATCCTCCAAGGGAGGGATGTCGCACTCAACCTGCAGACTATCAACCGGAGAGGAGCGGAAGGCGCCAGATGACATGCGCAGTCCTCTAGAGAGGACCGGATCCAGTATCCGAAGGGCCGTGCGGGAGGCGGAGCCATACACCACACTCCCATAGTCTAATTTGGACTGTACCAGGGACACGTACAAACGGAGGAGCGTCCGCCTATCCGCGCCCCATGTAGTATGCGACAGATGCCCCAGCAAATCCAGGGTACGTCTCGCGGACTCGCGCAGCCGGCGAAGGTGGGGAACCCAGCTCAAACGGCTGTCGAAAACCATACCCAAAAGAGTACTGATGAACGAGGGCCAGAGGCTGACCCCCGAGTGTAAGGTTAAAGGCCGGGATGGCGCCGGATCCCCGTCTCCTCGACGGAAGGAAGGCCACACACGAAGTCTTCGGGAAGACAACGTAAGGCCCACCGACGACGCCCAGCGTTCAACCCGATTGACCGCGAGTTGGACTTGCCTCTCCACGAGGGGGGGACTCGTCCCCGCGGCATAGACAGCCAGATCATCTGCATAGATGGAACAGCGCACCGAGGGCGGAAGAGCTCCCGGTAGCGCAGACATAACTAGGTTGAAGCATGAGACGCTCAACACACACCCCTGGGGCACCCCCTCCTCCTGAACATACAGGGCAGATAGGGCCGCCCCATTACGGACGCGGAAAGTGCGACGGCAGAGGAAGTTGCGAAGAAACGTGGGCAAAAAGCCCACAAAACCAAGAGACTTCAAACGGTCCATGACACTCCCCGACGGGTCGTGTCATAGGCCTTTTGGACGTCAAAAAAGACGGCCAGAACAAGATTCCGGCGGGAAAATGCCTCCCGTACATCATGGCCAAGGAGGAGAAGGGGGTCCAGAGTACCCCGAAATCGACGAAAACCATACTGGGTCGGGGGGCATAACCCAAGCGACTCCAGTGTAAAGGAAAGTCGGACGGCCACCATCTTTTCGAGGAGCTTGCATAAGCAGCTCGTCAAAGCAATAGGCCGATAGCTCGCCACCTCCGCCGGATCCTTCCCCGGCTTAGGTATCGGGACCACAATCGCCTCCCTCCAACGGGAAGGGAACGACCCCTCAACCCACATCCGGTTGAAAAGATCCAGCAAGAAGTGCAGGGCCATCGGGTGCAGATTCCGAAGAAAGTCATACGGAATGTCATCAGGGCCAGGAGCGGAAGAACGACGGGTTGCCAAGCAGCCCGAAGTTCCCGCATCGGAAAGAGATGGTTATAGGGCTCGTTCCCAGGGGGCGGGAACGTGACCTCCGATAAAGGGCGATCGCAGCGAAGGCGAACGGGAAACCGCAGCAAAAGCACCGGCCAGCCGATCAGCCACAGCAGCAGGATCCGAAAGGAAGCCGTCCCCGTCCCGAAGGACAGGGCGACTAGCAGGGACCGGCCTCCCCTCGATACTACGTACCTTCCGCCACACAGCAGCAGAAGGGGTAGATGAGGAGATGCCGGACACAAAAGCACGCCAAGAGGCCCGACGGGCCAACTTGAGAGTCCGGCGGGCGAAAGCCTTCGCCCGCCGCATCTCAATCAAGTGGCCCCGCGCCGGGTGCGGTGGAAGCGGCGCGTTGCCCTCTTCCTCTCGCACACCGCCTGGTGACATGCTGGAGTCCACCACGGGACGCTACGAGTCCGCGGGTTACCGGAAGACGAGGAATACAGTTCCGCGACGCCCATCACCACCCGCTCGAAGAACTCCAAGCTCTCATCCACGAGCCAAAGCTCAACACCGAACGGACAATGACGGAACGAGCTCTGAAAGATGGCCAGTCAGCCCGCGCAAGGCACCACCTCGGTCGAGACGAAACGCCCGGCTGCGGACCGACCGGCTCAAGACAGACTGGGTAATGATCACTGCCATAAGAGTCCCCCAACACCTTCCACGAAAAATCGAGTAAGGCATCGAGGGACACCAAGGAGAGATCAATACAGGTAAATGAACCCGTGGGTTCGTGGAAGTAAGTAGGTTCACCGGAATTGAGACACGCAAAGGAAAGTTCCTCCATTAAGGAGAGTAAAATACCAGCAACATTAGTCGACCGAACATCTCCCCAAGCCGGGTCGCGACTGTTAAAGTCCCCGAGGAGGAGAAACGGTCGGGGTAGTTGCAGCACCAACTCGCGAACCGCGTCGCGAGAAGGAGGGTCATGAGGAGGAATATAAACCGAGCAGGCAGTGTACTGGCGATCTAAAAAGAGCCGCACAGCCACAGCCTGCAAGGAAGTGCGAAGAGGCACACCACGCGATGGTAACGAATGATGCACGTAAATCGCCGCACCCCGCCGGCGTGTGCGCTCATCCGGGGTGCAAGGGAAACCAACATATCCAGAGAGACGAGGGAGTCCCCGCGCAGCCAGGATAGTCTCCTGGAGACAAACACAGGAAGGCCGCTCGCTCTCCAGCAGGGAGGCAAGGTTCTCCCAGTTAGCTAAAAGCCCCCTACAGTTCCAATGCAAGATGGAACTGTAAGGGGAAGCGGCATTATAAGAGGCAGAGAAAACAGCGAAATAGCCACGGACCAAGCTGAGCAGCAAACTCAACGGTCCGTAACCAGGGACGGAATCGGTTTCCCCGACTCACCCAGAACTGGGGGGGTAGGGGCCACCGACTCCGCATCTGCTGCACCCGTAGTAGGACGAGAAGTGGAGAGTAGAACAGGGAGGTCAGAGGGGGGCTCTCCCGGCGGGGGGAGAGACGACGAGTCGGGCCCAGCCGAAACCCCCAACTCCCCACAAGAGGGGGACCGGGGGGAACCAGCTGTTCGAGGGCTCGTCAAACCAGACAAGCACTGACGGGGGGGAGAGGAAAGGTCGACCCAAGTGGGAGAGGTAGATCCAGGAGAGACCCGACCACTCTCAGCAGGAGCCGGAGAGAGAGACTCCATGAAGGAGGGCCAGGCCCCTCTCGACCGGGTCTATCATGGGAACAGAGTCAGTAATCGAGGGTGTCATGGGGCATGCACCTCGACCGACACCCGGACACTGGTCGGGGCACCGGGAGGTGACGCCCACCAGCGCTCCGTATAGGGGGGGGGGAAGTCCCGAGCGGATCAGGAACAGCGCGCCGCTTCCCCTCCGGTGAAGACGGGGAAGAAGGGGAAGCAAGGCGAGCAGCATCAGGGTCGGGTCGGAAGGACTCCGACCACGGCGACGCTTCCTCCTCTCCTTCGGGGCATCCCCCTCCCCACCCGAGAGACGAGTAGGCAAGGATCCAGACCCCAAGGCCGGAGGGGGAGAAGGGGCACTTGTAGGCAGGGAATCAGATGGGATGTCAGAAAGTGAGCAGAGGAACAAGAAGGACCCGCGGCGCCAGGAGGACCACCAACCCCGGGACTTCCAGGGGGGGCACCACTCCAGTAGACGGGGGTAGCACGGGAGGGGCCCGAGGCCCGCCAGGGCCAAGAGCCGCAGCGTAGGACAACCCCCGCCGCGGCTCCCGGTCACGGATCTTATCGCGCGCCTCCCGCGCACTAAGGAATTCGGTAGTCCTTAAGGACCGCACCTCAAATTCAAACTTGAAAACGGGACAGTCCCGAAGAGGAAGGGTGGGCCCCCGAACAGTTCGAGCACGCGGGGGCTTCGTGCACGGGGTAGGGTGCGCAGGCCCACCGCAGCGGACACATAGCTTACCCTCACGGCGGCACGCAGAGCTAACATGGCCGAACCGGTTGCAGCCAAAGCAGCGAACCGGGTCAGGCACATATGGTCGCACCGAAAACTCACACGACCGGCGATCACCCATGCCCCAGAACACCTGGGCCGGAGGCACAAGGGAGTCAAAGGTCAGGAGCAGACGAGCGGACGGGGTAAGAGCACCATCCCGGCGCGACGAAAAGCGGAAGACCTTCGTTACCCCCTGGGGGGCAAGATCCTCCTGCAACTCGCCAACCGGGATTGACAGCAGACGGGAAGCGAAAATGGTGCCTTGACAGCTATTCAATTGCGGATGGGGAGTCACAGAAACTCTGCAACCCAAGACATCCTGCAACTGTAGAAGGGACCCAGTCACCCCCGAAGAACGGGACTTCAAAAGAAGAGACCCATCCCTCAGAGGGCGGATATCATAACGACAGGGAACACCTATCGTCTTAAGGCGCTGAAAACACCCGTTCCGAGTTGCCCGGAAGGGAGCCAGCGGAAGGGCGGAGAACAAGGAACCTGTCCACTGGACAGAAATTGACAGCAGAGACAGGTCCATGTGTAACGGTAACGAGAGTGGGCGAGAGAACAAGGGCCGCGAAGACCCCGCCCTACGGCCACCACGAGTCCGGCCACGAGAGCCAGACACCGCAGAGGACGAGAGGGGGCCATACGGCTTGAGGGTCAATCCAGCGGAGGCAGAGGCCGCTGAACGACCAGAAGTAGTAGTCTGATCCAAATCCAAGGGCGGGCCAGAGTCGTCAACAAGAGGGG
This sequence comes from Bathynomus jamesi, assembly GCA_023014485.1. Classification (NCBI taxonomy): domain Eukaryota; kingdom Metazoa; phylum Arthropoda; class Malacostraca; order Isopoda; family Cirolanidae; genus Bathynomus; species Bathynomus jamesi. The sequence goes on along the minus strand of JAJOZX010008837.1, from coordinate 166,327 downwards.
AGTGAAGTTTAGTAAGAGAACCCATAAACAGTATTTTTGTTGTTTCGCGCCCGGGGCCGCAGGGAACCGATTACCCGGGGCCCAAGGGGACCAAGCGCACGCCGGCGGGGGATGGGTGCCTCGTCCATGCGGGTACCCCCGTTTCAAAAGGGGCCCTTACAGCCTCGAGAGTTCTCCCCCGCCGGCAGCAAAGACCAAGGCCCCCCAGGGTCCCAGGCCCGGGCACCCTACCAGCCAACTTAGTCCGGCCCCGACCATGGAGCGAGACCCCAGCGATCAGCCCCGGCAGCCCACGGGGCGCGCGAAGTGAGAAGAGAAAGCAGAAAAAAAACAAAAAACAGAGGGGGCAAGGAAGAGGGGAAAGAGGGGAAGACAGGAAAGAGGGGACTGTAGAATAGCAGGGTATGTTAAAAATCTACTTCGCAACCGGGCGGGGACCCGGCAGGGCCCCCAGCCGCGGCTGACCCCCCTCGCCACATGGAGGCAGGAGCCCGCGGGCGATCCACCCCAGAAAGACCGCCCGCGGGGAGGGGGTATATATATATATATATATATATATATATATATAATATATATATATTATATATATATAATATATATATATATAGATAGATAGATAGATGACTACTTTAAAAAAAAAGGCTTTCCTAGTATCAATATAGGATAAGAAAAGTGAAAAGTTTTTCAAATTTATTCACTGGATTTAGTAATGATAATACACTATAAAAATATATATCGTCATGACAGAGAAATATAAGAACAGGGAAGCAAAAAATGTAGTCTTTTTATTTAGTTTAAAAAGGAACAAACTTAAGATAAGTGGCAAGACAAAATTTACAAAGTCAATCATACACTTAAATCCATATCAATAGTGATATTATTGTAGAATTTCCAGAACCCAAACGCAGTTCGGAGACGAGTCCATAATAGCTTCGTAACACGTTACGTTAGACTCGGCTGGTAATTATGGTCCGAAATGTGTCTGGATTCTGGGATTTTTACCATATTCCAAAACCTGGTTAACTAGCAGTAAAACGAAATTTTTTCGTAAGAAAAATCTAAAATGTCAAATGTCTTGAATTAAGATGGTCTGAAACCTAATTACACAACCAGTGGCTTCAGATTGTTTTTCTTGTACAATTTTTCTTGATATGGTAACAACAAATTAAAGATATACTAAATTAACTCCCCCAAATACTTTTTTCTAGAAGTTGAAAGAGGTTGCGTTTACCAGGTTTTAAAATATCACCTTCAATTTTAGTTTCCCTGATGTGAAAATAAAGGAGATAAACGAAAATATTTGATACCATATAAATGGACCCCTCCCAGGAAGAAGTGGCTACGCGACAAAAGTTAAAAACAGCAGAAAACGCAGTCAAAGTTATACCAATTTTAAAGCGTCATAACTTTTTAACTTTCTGAAGATATTTCATCAAAATTAAAGTATGAAAAGTTCAAAAGTTACGACATTTTCTAATTGGTACAACTTTACCTGCATTTTCTAGTTTTTTTTACTTTTGTTGCTCAGCCAGTTCTTCCTGGGAGGGTTTCAAATACAGACTGCACAATCCAAAATAAAATAATGTCCATAGGCTTCTAAATAAATAAAATATCTGAATAATAAGATACATTTTTATACTTTAATTTACCTTAAAATTTCGTGCATAAACCTTATTACACCTTAATGGAAGGATCAAATTTTGAATGTCTCGCTGAAAACTCTTTCAATATCACAATTTTCTACAAAGGGAATGAGAACACTTCAAAACGACAGTTAATAAATATTTAGATCTATTTCAAGACGAAACATTCTTCGGCCGTAAACCAATTATAATTTTTTGCACATTTTAAATAAAACTAAAAACCCGTTTATATTTTTCTCTTCAGATTTTCATTTTTGCATAAAAAAAAAAAAAATTCAAGATCTCGACTCAAGTTTTGTCTTGAAAAAAGTTTTAACAAAGGCTTGTGCAGGCCCTAGGGTATATATATATGATAAGTTACCTAACTACCAGCTCTATATAATATATATATACACAATTACATAGTGTACTAATACTGTACTTTAAAACTGTACTGTATTTAGATCGTGTACTATTAAAAAAAAAAAATCTTTAATATCGAAGCTACAACTATTTTGAAGTGATTCTGGAAAATAATCCACAAATTTCATTAAATAATAATAAGCCAAAAATGAGATTCAACAAGCTATAAATTAATATAAAATATTTTTTCTTTGTAAAAGACTAAAACCAACATATTGATTGTAACTAAGATCAATTATTACTAATTCTAAGTTGAGAAGAATACGGGGGCTACCTAATGATAATAACAACACTTCTAATCTCACTGCACTTAATTAATGCAATCGCATATTTATGAGACACTAAAGGCTTCTTTTGAATACAAAGCACCTTGAGAGTGACCAAATCTAAATTGCCGAAACATTTGGTAATGAAAGAAAAAAAAAAAATATCTATACTACAACCTTATCTAAAAGATCTACAATGAATCCCGAACATGCAATGAGATGTAATCGCTCGTAATCCTCTTTGACAATTCTATCACGAATGGATTAGTAGAGAAAGGAGTTATTAAATAAAAATTGGATAACAGCATCTACAGAATGGTTATAGCATCAAGCATCATCTTTAATATCATGTATGATGTAAAGCATTAAAACGGAGTATTCCCTAATGCTTTAAGCAAATCCTTTAAATCCCGAAGTGTCGAGAAATATATGATAACGTAATTATTCTACGCACTTTCACATGAAGAAAACTTTGCCAACCAAATATGGAGAACCAAACGGTAGTAGTAAAGCTGTTCTGCCAAATATCACATCGTGTCTTTTGATGCTCGTCATTGGTCAAGGTAAACTTGAATAATTAAGCGAGTACACCTGAGCTTTGAATTTCAACCTTAAAACTAAATAAGCTCTCCTCAATTTCTCTCTTCAGTATCAAAATAGACGCCGCCTGTTCTTAAATCTAAACTGTATCTTAAATTCTATTTATTGCTTACGCTTAATAATGACCATAGCCATTACCACCTATAATGTACTCGATCAAATTGGCACGAGACACACACCCGCAGGTCAGATTCAATTTACCATCAATCCCTAACTTTACCCCTAACGTATTCTCGTCGCAGATCAAGAATCTTTCAACATATTTCAATCGTTTGAAATGCAATCGCTAAGGAAATTTTGACTCAAACTAACTAAATTTTACACTACAACAAAGCTGTCAATGATACAAGCACCCACTTTCGAAATAAATTTCACAATATATAATGCCACAGCAAATCAGTAAACTTTATATTAAAAAGATACAATAAATATCAATAAAACTGCTATTATTGGCCAAAAGGAAGTCTTCTTTGTATCGTTAAATAATGCGCGTGTCAACGTAGTGTTCCTGGGCCTTGATTAAATTAACTCGACCTATAGATAATATCACCTTATATATATACTGTATGTACAAACTATTTCCATCAAAGTTCAATGACAAGAAAAGTGAAAAAAAAAAAAACTTTGCCATACCATTAAATACAGGGGCGCAAAAGTCAGCACACGCAGGAACTATGCTTTTTTCAAAAAAAAAATATATATATATATATATCTCAATATATTTGCAATGAAAAGTACAGCTCCTACCTGTCCTGACTTTTGCGCCACCCTGTGTATTAAAAAAAAAAAATGCATTCAAATTAAATATTTAAACTTAACCTAATTCTCAATAAATATATTTACAAAGGAACTAGAGCTAACCCGAGGTGGACACTAGTGTCTCCAATAGCCTCCCTTTTTAAGAGGTCTTACAGTTAACTATATAAAAAATGTACGGTAAACTCTAATGAAACGTAAATAAAAAAAATAAAAAATTAAATATTAAATGCGCTTTCAAAATCAGTATTCAGAGTTATAATATATAGTGCCTATATACAGATACAATGGCTCTATTTTCACCCATACATTAATAGAATAGGGCGGGTCCCATCTATTTAGTACTAGAAAATAAGTAAGTGATTACCTGTAATTATAATGAGCTTTCAGAATACGACTGTATGATGAGCATTTCCTAACAAAAAAAACAAAAAAAATTCACTAACACTTAACAAAAGAATCTCGGTAAAAAAGTCTGAATTCAGAATGAGGAAGAAGGAAGGAAAATTTATGCTATTTTATCAAGCTGAATGGAAATCAACGCAAAAGAAGTATCAGCGTGGTAAACTGCTGGACACTGCTCCAAGTATTAAAAAAATATACACACCTACATTAGACATTGGAAAATAAATCTTTCTACGTACCATCAATTAAAAAAGTCCGGGTACACTGACTCGCGTTTAATTCACTTTCAGTTCAGTGTATTCCGACTTCCCTAACTTCTGGCGCTACATTATTTTAAATATCTACACATTTTTTTTAATAACTCCCACTTTTTAAGTGATCGAAATTAACGTGCGCACAGTGTGGTCAAAACATTATGCGCAGTGTGGTCAACAACATTATGCGCAGTGTGCATATATAACTTGAGAAAACCCAATCTTACACTCCTAACAATTGAGTTGCACTTCATCGAATCTCGATTTGGACAGAAATAGGTAAAAATGTGGAAGGAGTTTTTAGCACACTATATTTTCACTGACATTTTGGACGATCAAAAAAAAAAAACTTTTTTTTTCACCCTCAAATCATCAGTTATTTATATTAGAATTATTTTAAAGATTCAAATCTTTGATGATATTAAAAATATAATCTATTCACGTCACGAAATTTAACGCAAATTATATTTGTATATATTATTATTATTAAGACTTAGATAATGGATATGTCTCACTCGCTTAAACACTATTTACACATTAGTTAGGAGGGGCAGAAGCTGGCACACCGATTTAACACATGCTACATTAAACAAAAGATCAGAACGTTTCGTCTAGAGGACAATCCCCATCTTCGTGACCAAATACTGAAATTCAGTAAATGAGAAATTAATTTCTAATATATATAATATATATATATATATATTATATATTATATATATTATATATATATATATATATATATATATACTGATCATCAGCGTGCATTGAAAAACCTCGCCTTTTTATCAATAAAGCAGAAGGAATTACTGGTTCTAATATAAATTTTATTGACAATTTGCAAGCCTTTATTTAAATTCTCGCAAACTTGAACTTATAATAAAAAACTCCTCTACTAAACGCTTCCATACTTATTCCCAATATCTTACCCTCGCAGGAGTCGCAATAGGGTCTCACAGCGTGTCTGTCGGCGTTGTAGTGCGAGTGGGGTGGAGACTCGCCCGATGTCTGCTGGGGACATTCCTCCGTGTCATGGACGTCGAAGCAGTCGCAGATGTCGCAGAAGAGACGAGGTGCCACCGCCCTGCGTTCCGTCAGACCGTTCCTGAAATAAAAATACGCGCTAAACTCTTCCAACAAACAACGACAGTTTGGGGTTATTTACCTTCCTTTGTAACAACTAAAAAGGTCAGAGGACAGGAGCAGACCTAGAGCTTTATGTCGAATCCAAACCATCTGAGGGTCGCTACATCTTAACATATTGTACAATTACCGAAGGTTTAAAATCGCTTTGCGATACAATCGATCATGGGAAAAAGTCTCGCTAAAAAGTTCTTTAATACGATCACGGATCAAAGTCCAAATTGATCATTCACTACAACGTTTACACACTTGGTGAACAAATGCGATATTATGCCTCAGAACGAGAGACTGATAAAAATAATGTAATGAGGGGGTTGTTTAACCTCCTTCGCAACATCTAAGGTCTTATGACAGAGAGGACCTACAGTTTTACGCGAGACCCGAACCACGGGTCGCTACATAGTCTGGACGCAGCGAACAGTCTCCCATCCAACTACTATCGCTTAACTTCGCTGATCAACGGGAAACGGTGTTACGACACTGGCTACGACATTGCCCGAGAGAGACTTACATGCTGGCTTTCTCGTCATCTGGGATATTACCAGACTGGAGGGCTTCAAGCCTAGTTTCGAGTTCTTCTTTCTTCCGCTGCATATCAACAATGACCGAATTCAGGAAGTTCACTTGACCTTCGAACTGGTCACGCTCTTGCTTTAACTGGGCAACGAATTTGTCTGAAGGGGACAGAAACACACTCAAACGTTAAGAACTTGAAGGAGGTAAGAAAAACCTGAATTCTAATTTCATAAAGGTTTTCGAGCGTTCTTTCATGCCGATGATCGAGAAATCTCGTGAAATTGGAACTAAATCATCTTCAGTCTGACTGTTCAAGTAACTGAACAGAATACTACTGTGGTGGACATAATGTGGTGGTGCTTTGAAGTTGTTCAACCTCCTACAGAACATCTATGGCAGTGGTTCCCAACCTTTAAGCCAACGCCCCCTTATATCCATCAATATTTGTTGGTGCCCCCCACATAAAGATAATATAACAGGATAAGTGATATATTAATAGAAGGTAACAATTTTAGTTTTCGAGCGCCCCCACCCCTAAGATTCTTAAACGCCCATTGGGGGTCAGTGGCGCCCAGGTTGGGAACCACTGATCTAAAGTAATATGACGGAGGGGACCTACAACTTCACGCGAGATTCAACTACGAGTCGCTATATCATCTGAACGTACGTTCTTCGTCAACCATTCAACTAGTGAACAACTCGCAAAGTACGTCTGGACATAACGTGAAAAAAGAAAAGCAAAAAGTGCCAAAATACCTGCTTCAGATCCAGTGGCAGAAAGAGCAATAGTCTCCTTCAGTATCTTCAACTCGCTCTCGAGCTTCCTCTTATCACTCTCGATGCCTAACATTTTCAACTTGAGCTCCGCGCATTCCCTTTCGTTGGAACTTTTAACCTCTTCCTTCTCTCTAACTTTATTTACTTCAGTTTCGCGCTGCAACCTCACTTCCGTTAATGTGTCTTGAAGCGAAACCACTTCTTCCACTAAATTTCCCTTCTCTGTCTCTAAATCGCTAATCTTTTCGTTGAAGCTGCAAACGGGGAGGAAAGAAGACGTTCAGTTAATATTTCAACTTCAAATGAACCCCTAAATAATATATCGATGGTAATATTTCAAAAACTCTCGGGTAGAAAAACCCCAATTTCACAGAAAGAAAAAATGTCTAATATCTAATTTAGGGAACGTTCACGAGCGTTTGAAACTGAAGTGGATTCTCATTTTTTTGTACGATTATCTGCCAGTACGAAAATATTGTTTGAGTTTATGAGGTTTTATACTATCTCTAAATATAAACTACTTATAATATACAACATACGATTTCTGCTCTCTTTTTTAAAGGATCTCAAACTTATTTCTATAACCATGAAATATTCCTAAGGGAACTAGAGTGAATATCTCCTATACCTAATTTCAAGGTATTCACTAACACTACAGCACCTAATAAACTTAAATAGCTCATTTTAAAAAACTAGAGCAGAAAAAAATAAAAGTTTTAACTACATTACATTCTCAAAATAAAATAAATGAGGTAAAAAAATAATTAGTAGTATATTAATTAAAATCTAAAAAAATGAGAGATAAAGCTTCTTGGAAGCAATCAACAATATTTTTCTCAGTTGGGCTCCTCCGACTACAATCTTATATCTGTTTCCTGTCCTCCCAAGAGGCGGCGTTTTGGCACTTTGATGCTACTGATTGGGAGTCCCTCAGGCAATACTATACTTTGATTTCCCATGGAATGTGACTGCTGCTTTCGTGACCAGAGCCCCTCCAGGTGCACTGAGCGCATCACAGAGGTGATTCTCTCGGGCATGGGAGGCATGCATTCCAAATTCTATTCTCACAACTAACAAAAAAATAAACCTTGGTTTAACTTCGCTCCTTCTAAAGTTATTCGCGACAGAGAGGAAACCTTCAGAAGGTATCATCGCTATCCAGCTTCTAACTCTCAGCTTATATTTCTGTGCGGAATCATGCAAAACCTGTTCTTCGACTCGCCAAAAGTAACTTTACAAAAATGTGAAAACCTATTCATTTCTAATTCTTCTCACTCTTTCTGGCATCTAGCCAAGAACTTCGCCAATAATTTTAACGTCTTCTCTCCCTCCTCTTTTCCATCCCGACGGCTCAGTTGCCGTCTCTTCGCATAAAGCTGAACTCTTCGCTCGGAATTTTGCCTCAACTCAACTCGGGACGATTTTGGTGCTGTTCCTCCATCTCCCTCTGACTCAGTTACGTCTGAAATGAGAATCTCTTACAAAGATGTTTTACTGCCCTATCTGAGCTCAACTCTAGAAAGGCGTATGGTCCTGATGTTGTTCATCTTTTGTTCTAAGAAATGTGCTTCTGTGCTGACACCCTGCCTAGGCAAACTTTTCCGTTTTTACCTTTCATCTGGTATTTTTCCTTCCTGCTCGAAGTTCGCCTTCATTCAGCCTGTCCCAAACAAGGGTGACCGCTCTCAACCCCCCCCCCCCCCCCCGCCAACTTCTTTTCTTTCTAAAGTTATTGAATCTATCCTTAATAGTAAGATTCTTAAACACCTCTTCTCACAATCTTATTTCGGAGCGTCAGTATGGGTTTCGCAAGGGACGCTCTACTGGCTATCTTGTATATCTCTCCGATTCCTGTCACCCTCTTTTGAGAATTTCGGTGAAGCCTTTGTTATTGCGTTAGATATATGAAAGGCTTTTCACAGTCTAGCACAAATCCTTAATTTCCCAGCTGCCCTCCTTCAGTTTCTTTCATTCTATCTGTGCCTTCATCTTTGGTTTACTTTCTGGCTGCGCTTGTAGACGGCCACTTTTCTTCTCCTAAAGCTATAAATAGTGCTGTTCCTCAGGGTTCTGTCCTGTCACCCACGCTTTTCCTTTTTTTATATTAACGATATATTAAGTCGCACTTCCTGCCCTGTTCAATCCTATGCCAATGATTCACCCCCTTCATTTCTCCCCCCCTTCGCGCTTCACAAAGCGTCCGTCCAATTGTCACGCCATGATGTGCTTAAGACGGCTATGGTGCACCTGACCCCTGATCTTTCTACTATCTCTGATTGGGAGAGGAAAAACCTCGTGGTTTTCAATACCTCAAACTCAGTTCCTTCATCTGTTTACTCGTCACAATCCTCCACACAACCATCCCCTTATCTTCAATAATACCCAACTCAATCCTTCCTCTTAACATCCTTGGCATTTCCTTTTCTCGTCAACTTTCTTGGAAAGATCACATATACTCTCGAAAAGAAGCTTCTAAGAGGTTAGGTGTGCTGGTGCGCTGTTCCGGCTCCGCAGTTTCTTCACCCCCACCCAGTTTCTGTCTCTGCACAGGGGTCTTGCCCGCCCTTGTATGGCGTACGCTTCTCGTGTGTTGGGTGGCTCAACCCACACAGCTGTACTTGACTGAATGGAATCAAAGGCTTTTCGTCTCATTAATTCTCCGTCTATTACTGTTTTCAATCCTGCTCTCTTCTCTGCAATATTGCCTCACTGTCTCTACTATCGCTGTTATAACGGACACTGCCCTTCTGAACCTATAACTGCATGCCTCCTCCTTTAAGGAGAGCAAGCAGCATCAGACTTTCTACACGCTCATTCCTTTTTCTGTGAAACACTCTAATGCGAGGTTTATTCGGTATTCTCAATTTTTTTATCTACTCAACCGGTCAGCTCTGAAACAATCTTCTTCAATCCATCTTTCCCCCTGTGTATGACTTTCAATCTTTCAAATTACGCAGTGTGTCCAAGCATCTTGAAAACCTTGGACCTTGATTTTAGCTCTTTTCTTCATTTATTGTGGGATGGGGGAGGTGCGGGCGTTCGCTCTTGGCCCCTCCCTGCATAAAATAAAAAATAATATTTCGCATATTTTGACCAATATATGTATATATAAATATAAATTATAAAAATTAAATTAACACATTCTTTATACACACACACACACACACACACACACACACACACACACACACACACACTCTTCATGACCACTTTTGATGCAGGAATCCGATTCTTGCTCATAATACACCGTGTTGTGATGATCCATGATCTACAAGCGTGTTAAATTTCATCGTTATACTGAATGGTTCAAAGTTATGGTGTGTACCTCCATTTAACCTTTGACCTCTATATGTGACCTTGGCCTTTGATGCAAGGACCCGAGTTTTACTCGTAACACATAGTCTGGTGATGATCCATAACGTGCGTAAAGTTTCATTAATTGAGCGGTTCAAAAGTTATATAACGCGATCACTAAAGTTTGACGGACGGACGAATAAGTACCATCGAGTATTATGACCCCCCCCTCAAATTTATTTGGTCGGGGGACATAAAAACCCACAACAAAGCAGTATTAAATAAATTCACATCAAGTAATGAAAGTATTATCAAAAACTTTTCTTTCGTATAAAAGCCGTCTAACAAGCCTTTGTTAGAAATTCCTAATCTATTTGTGGTCTACCAGGAACTAGTAGTACTTGCCGTCCATACTATCTTCTTTTATTCGAGTGAAACGCGTCATTCAATTGCTAAACTAGTTAACAAAACGGGCTACGTCGTAGCCAATGTCGTAACATCGATTCCCGTTGATTAGCGAAGTTAAGCGACATTGGGTCGGATAGTAAGTAGTTGGATGGGAGACTATCCTGCGCGTCCAAACTATGTAGCGACCCTTAGATGGTTCGGATCCCGCTTAAAGCCGTGGGTCACCTCCATCATATAACCTATTAAGATGTTGCGAAGGGGAGTGTTAAACAACCCCATCGTTATTAGTTAACAAAACTACTATAGTACAGTAACTAAAATTAAAATCTACACGAAATTTTTAAATTAAAATTACGGGACAATTTCCGTAGCATTTTATAAACATTTGAACCGTTCGGCATAAAAATTACTTTTAAACCAAACCAAAATAAAATAAAAAATAAAATAAATAAAATAAAAAAATAAAGATAAAAAATAAAATAGAAATGAAACGATAAAATAAACAAAACAAAAAAAAGTTCTAGCAGACCGCCAAAAAGAGTACTCTCTGCGATATACTACGCAGTCCGAGAATATCTCGTGCGGAAATAGTATTGAAAGCCTTTTTATCTAAATTTCCCGCCATGAAAACAATTTTTTAAACCTTTTTCTTAACTTCCAATTACCATTAGAGCCTTACGGCACGCACACGCGCGCTCGCGCGCACACGCACACACACACAAAGAAAAAAAATCGCGGCAAGCTATAAATAGCATGAGCGAACTCCGTAAATATGTTCAGACATGTTCAAACGCGAAAAATTATTAACGTTTAAACTTAAAATAACATTCCTGATACGGGAGAGAATTTTTCCCTTTTAGCATTTTAGCAAAATAAAGAACTTTTTAATGGGATACATTTGTATTTTTTTTAGTCTTGGTAAGAATATTTTTCGTTTAGTTTATTCCGAAATTACGAACACGACTGAAAAAAAATTTAATAGCGGACGACTTCAAGAGGGAGGGGTTGGGGGTCGGGGGTTATCACGAATGTAAGGACTTGAGAAAGACGGATACTCTTAGGAATCTACGTCTTTATAGAATTTATTACTAGCCATTATTTAGCAAAACGTTTGGTTTGGGGCTGTGCGTATAAAATGTCCAGAATATTTTCATATCACCACCTATGGAAGAAGAGTACTTTCGCATTCCAAACTCTTTATGAGGGGAATTTCTAATTATAATGTTATAAATAATGTTTGGTCATGTTTACAACTTATTGATACGATCAGCAAGTACGACGCGAGTGTTAAATGATGGGAAAAAAAAAATGTCCCAAAAAAATTCAGTTCTCGATTAAAATATGACTGACTTATTACTGCAAAAAATATTAACATTTATGTTAAATTCAAAATCATTCAAAACCCGAAATTAAAGCAATAATCATAAACTATGTATCAATACGAAGTGAATCTTATAATATAGAGGACAGTAGTCGGCAACTAGATTCAAACGCGGGCCGTATCCTGGGCGGGGCGAATATATCGGCAGGCCAAGACCACTGACCACTTTTCTCACCGACAGGTACTTAGGTAATTTGTCAAGTGGTATGCAATTTATTTAAAAAAAAAGAGTATAAATATAGGACTTAATATGGGACAATATTTCCCAGCTGTTTAAGATACACTTCGAAAAGAAATGGGAGGTTACGAGCGATCTTCCGAAACTAACTTGTTTCATTATCCCTACTATACTACTCAGTTCCGCCTATCTTTTTTTAATCTACAAGTCAGTTTTCAAATAAACACATTTTGGGGGAACATACGCGAGTCAAACCGTCGGGCCGTCTGTTACCGATCACTAGTATAGGGAGGGTTAACGCGTTAGCTGCTAATGTATCACATACGACACGTATTAGACGTGATACAATGGCAGCCAACATGTTAAACAATATAGGCCTAAAGTAAGTAACTAAAAAAAATACCCAGCATTTAATAATAATTCTATATTCCACCAATTATGTTTAGGTCTATCACCGCCCTCCCCCCACGCCGCGCAAAATACATTTCAGAACTAACCTTCTACCCTTCAGTAACTTCAAAACCTTGAGAATATGAAGCCTATAACAACGCTTCATAGCGAACAACCACGGGGGCTGTTGTAAAATAAATTATGGCCTACCCATACAAATAAATTAGGCTCATTGATGCCTATAAACAAACTACAAAAAAAAAAGAGAAAGAAACCTCACTGACTCATCCATTTTTACTCCTCACCTTAAACAAATAAATTTAGTACACCAGCTTCCTTCTCCGCACTTGTAAGGGAAAGACATTGAACAAATCAGTTTACAGTTGATTAAAGGTTAAAAAAAAAAAAAAGGTTGTAGGACAGGTGTTAGTTAGGCCTCTGTTTAAGCGTTAAGAATAATAATAATTATTATTATTACCATTCAAAATTGTTTTTAGACAATAGTTAAGTACTATTTGCTTCTTTAAGTAAGGAAAAATGCAATTATACTATTGTTATGCTATTGATACTATTGTTATAGCTATTGTTACGCCATTGATACTATTGATATGCCATAACTCCAATTAATAAGCGCTACGCTTTGAAAGAATAATAAAGTATTATCGATGTTACAATCATTATTTAGCGTGTGTTTAGTAAACCATATATTTATGTACATATAAAACTACACTATAGTACAGTTTCGGAAAAAAGTTTGCCTAGAAAATTTAATACAAAAAATTACTAATTGGTAAAACTTTTTGGTGTTACTATAGTATGCACTCCACCTTTTCATTATAGCTTCTTATCTTGTTTACTAATTGTTTGTTTACATCCCATTGTCAATCGTCCTTGACGATTGGTTAGGTTTAGTCGTGATATTTTCGTTAGTTTTAACGAAAATATAATGACTAAACCTAACCAATGGTAGGTAGACAGCATACTACAGTAGCACCAACTTTTTATTTTGGGGGTTGGGGAAGATATTTTGTTCTTTTTTATGGCAGTAACTAATAAAGTTTCAAAAACAAAATCCATTCATTACTGATAAGGCAATTTCTTAAATGTTTTGTAGAAATTTTACGTTTCTAGGCGAATTTATTTCCCCTCAAAACTGTACATGGTAAGGTTAACAAGATGCTAATAGTTCTACAACCTTATTACAAACTTTACGTAGGTCCTATATATAAACGTAAGCTAAGCAACACAAGTTAGGATTTATATTAACCATTTTGTTTGACTACAACCAAAGACGAGGAAAATAACTGTAAAAACTTTACTAAAGTTTGTATCGTTTTGCTAGGACTTATGCAGTTTACTGTCCCACTACTCGTGATTAAATAACCTTTTGAAAAAAACAAAATTATTTTTTTATACCAATATTTATCAATAACACTATTCCGTGCTCTAACGCGGTTAATTTTATATTTATTACTAAAATTCCAATTCAATTACATACATTTTTTCCATTTTTCATTAGTCAATTTCCTTTTCTGACATCTTTGGATGTAATGTGATTGATGGATGATGATGGATGGATGGATGATTGATTGATTGATAAAGTATCAATTATTAAAGATATTAAAACACGCTCAAATTTTAACTGCAATAACCGCACTCAAATAATATGGAAAAGAAAAACGCAATAAAGTGGGAAATTAGTAGCTAGTGGGACTCTGAAACCACGGGACGTGGGTTTGAATCCCACTAGGTGCGTACTACTTTCTTACTGTACTGCCTTTTCTTTTCCACATTTAAGCGAGTTGGACAGGGTTAGAATGACCTCAAAGCTATTTAAATAATATTTCACTCACCTCTTCTTGATATCTTCAACAGAGGTGAGAAGGTCTTCGTTACAAGTCTCCAACCTTATCTTCTCCTCTTCCGCGTCTTTCTGTAGTTCGGTATTTATCTTCTGTAACTCTACATTCTTCTCCTCCAAAAGTTTCATTTCTTTAAGTTGTTCCTCCAATTTCTCCACTCCCTGCGTCAGCTTTTGCTTATCTACTTCCAGAGATTTAATTCTCGTGGCTTGAAGAATGTTGCTATCTTCTAAATCCGTGCTCTTCTTCAGAGCAGCCTCCAAGTCTGCGTATTTGGAAGCCAGTTCCTCTTTCTCTCTTTTGCATTTGGACAATTCGCAGCTGAGTTTCGAAACGCCCACCTCCAAAGCTTGACTACCCTCCTTCAATGCCTCAAACTCAGACTCTAAACTCTTTAATCCTTGAAGTTCCTCCAGCAGTTTCTGGTTTTGCTCTTTGACCTCATTCCTCTCCCCTTCTAATTCACTTATCTTTTTCAGGTCTTCCTCCAGCCTCGCCTTATCCTCCATCAGTTTAGAGTTCCTCTCTCGTACTTCGGAAAGGTCTTTCAGCTCCTTCTCGAGGCGCTCCTGGTTTGTAACCAAAAGATTCTTTTCTTCTTCGACGGCCTGGAATGACACACACAGACAGACAATAATTACGTTTTGGGGTTCTTTAATTTCTTTCGTAACATCTACAAGTCATATGACAGAGGGGAGCAACACAGCTTCAAGTGGGATCCGAACCACTGGTCGCCACATCATCTGGACGCAGAGGACGGTCATCCATCCAACTACTGCCCAGACCCAATGTCGCTTAATTTTGTAAACGCACTGGAAGCGGTATTGCAACATGCCCACAACGTAGCCCACAATTGCATTAACTCTCGGATTATTATTATTATTAATCGGAACAATTGGGAGTCGTACCCCCGACCTTAGTGTCTCCACTTCGTTTATAGGGAAACTGTTATCCACTAAAAAATGGGTTCTGGTTTCACTACACTAACGAATACGTGAAAAAGTATAAAAACAAGCGATTATTTATACCTTCAGTTTAGAGAGCTCTGCCATTAAGGTCGATTTCTCTTCCAGAATTTGGTCTTTTTCGACTCTAGTTTCATTTAAATTTTCTTCTAAGGAATTGAGCTGGGCCTCGCCTTCATCCCTTCAAGGATTAAAGAGGAAAAAATTTATTTGAACATCATTAAATGTATTATAGACGTATTTTGCGTTTAAGTTCGTGGTAATTTAGTGAAACCAATACTCGTATGAGGAATAGGAAAACTTAGTTGGGGAAAAAAAGGTCCCCCCCCCCCCCCCCCCCCCCCCCGACTACACACACAACGTAAAAAAATTGTACAGCAATCACCCCCCCCTTTTTTCAGGAAAAAATATTAATTTGGGGGGCTTTTCTGAAATTGTACTTGTGGGTAAACTGTTTGCCCCCAACCTCACATCTGCAGTACCAGAAAGTACCAGAAAAGAATGACACGTGACTGACATTAATTTCTTGGCTACCCACAATTCTAATATTTTCTGCAGGTCCCATAATACCGGGTGTACATAAAGTCAGGATCTATTTTTGTGAAGCACTTGGAAATTATATGGAATTCAATCATAAAATGATAAAGTGGTAACATTTATTAAATAATTAAGAGTAGGATTCGACGTGACGCCCATCAGTATCCCTGCACAGCTCAAATCGTTCCGCAGCATTTCTAAACACATTCTGGAGCATTTGCGGGGTTATGTTATCTGCAGCAGTTCGTATACGTGTACGTAAGTTTTCAAGACTCGTAATCTTCGTCTGATAGACGTGCGATTTGATAAAGCCCCATGCAAAGAAATCTAAAGGGGTTAAATCTGGTGATCTCGCTGGCCAAGGTCTGTTGCTTCCGCGTCCGATCCAGCGATTTGGAAAACGTCCATTTAGATAATCCTGAACAATTTTGGCATGGTGACAAGGAGCACCATCATGTTGATAGACGACGGGGATAGGATTGTTAGTACCATCGTGACCCATCGTCTATCAACATGATGGTGCTCCTTGTCACTATGCCAAAATTGTTCAGGATTATCTAAATGGACGTTTTCCAAATCGCTGGATCGGACGCGGAAGCAACAGACCTTGGCCAGCGAGATCACCAGATTTAACCCCTTTAGATTTCTTTGCATGGGGCTTTATCAAATCGCACGTCTATCAGACGAAGATTACGAGTCTTGAAAACTTACGTACACGTATACGAACTGCTGCAGATAACATAACCCCGCAAATGCTCCAGAATGTGTTTAGAAATGCTACGGAACGATTTGAGCTGTGCAGGGATACTGATGGGCGTCACGTCGAATCCTACTCTTAATTATTTAATAAATGTTACCACTATCATTTTATGATTGAATTCCATATAATTTCCAGGTGCTTCACAAAAATAGATCCTGACTTTATGTACACCCTGTATGTCCCATAATATGTCCCATAATATTCCAGTGAATAAGTATTTCCCTTTGTGTCTTTGCCTCCGCATAAACTCTCAAATAGATTAGGTTAGGTTCAAATTAAGTTTCTCCAAATTAAAATTTATTAAATACTAATAAAAAGATCAAGTGAAGGAGAATAATGTAAGTGTGTGATTTCAGTGGTGGCCATAGAACGGAAAAGAACCGGGGACCCTACAGCTTTAAGTGGGACCCGAACCATGGGTCGTTACATCTAAACGCGGAGGACGGTCCAACCAGTGATTACAGTGAACAAGCCCAAGGTCGCTTAACATCACTAAACTAACGAGAAGCGGTGTCGTGACGTGGCCATGACCCAATCCATAGACTGTAATAAACCTAATCCTCTGAACAAATACCCTACACACACACACACATTATATATATTTTTTTTTTTTGTATTGGGGCGTTTACCGCCATTTCCCGCTATATGTTAGCGGATATCATGGCGAGGCGGAATATGAGAGAGAAACGGAGACGGGGGAAAGGCACTAGAAGTGGGAGGACAGCGGACTACGGGTGAGAAGTCACCTAAAGCTCAGATAGGATGCGAGATTGGGAGAGGAAGAGGAAAAGACGGTCAAGCGAGAAGAGAGGGCTCTCAGCGAGCATAAGACGTAAACGATCGGGGAGGGGGAAATCAGAAAGGAACGGGAAGGCACGACGACGTACTGACGACAGGGTGGGGCAGTTCACAAGGATGTGAGAGACGGTGAGGGGCGACTGGCAGGAGGCGCAACGAGGAGCCTCCTGCCGGAACATAAGATAGCCGTGCGTGAGGCGCGTATGGCCGATGCGAAGCCGCGCAAGGACGACCTCTGTGTCGGGAGCGGTGGAAAGAGGACGCCCAATATGACAGGCGGGGGCGGATGGACCGGAGTTTATTTCCGGTGGCATCGTCCCAGGACTGTTGCCATATGCGGTCGTAGAAGGAACGAAAGACCTGCACATAGTCAGAGAAGGGGAGCGGGCGGGGGAGGGGAGGCATCGAGGCGGCGGACCGGGCTGTGCGGTCAGCCGCCTCATTACCGGAAACACCAACATGGGCAGGAACCCAGCAGAAGGTGACCCGGATCCGGTGAACGGTATGCAGGACATGGTACTCCTGTTGAATAAGGCGGACGAGGGGGTCCGGGGAATCATAGCGCTCGAGCGCTTGAAGGGCGCTCAGCGAGTCCGAGAAAATGGTACAGGAAGACCGCGAAAAACCCGATACCAGACGGAGGGCTTCCAGAAGGGCAAAGAGCTCCGCGGAAAAAATGGAGGCCTGAACCGGCAGGGGGATACCCCGGGAGGTAGGTGACAGCGACGGAGAGAAGACGGCGGCCGCGACACCTGCAGGGGAGCGCGAGCCGTCGGTGTAGACGGGAACGTCATCCGAGTGTACGGGAAGATGGGCCAGAAAAGAAGACCGGAGGACGGTAGGAGGAGACTCCTTACGCAGGCCACGGAGCGCCTGGCAGCGGCAGATAGGGGTGGTCAGCCAGGGGGGCGACAGGTCGAAGGAGAACGGCAGAATAGAGGGTGGGGGGATCCCCAGGGACGAAAAGATCTCGACCAGAGAGGCAGCGAAATGCCACGTGTCAGGCCGGGGTAGCGCCTGGGAGATCGCGGAGAAGAGTAGGGACATCGGGAGGCGGCAGATGCGAAGGTAACACTTCGCCATGAGAAGGCCCCGGCGAAGGGGCAGGAGGGGGTGTCCGCAGTCCACCTGAAGACTAGCGACAGGGGACGAGCGGAAGGCACCCGACGCCAGGCGAAGGCCACGGTGGAGAAGAGGATCCAGCATACGGAGTGCCGGAGAGGAGGCGGAGCTGTAGACCACACAGCCGTAGTCGATGCGGGATTGCACCAGGGAGGTGTACAGGCGCAGCAGAGTACGCCTGTCCGCCCCCCAGGTCGTGTGGGACAGGTGACTCAAAAGGGAGAGGGTGCGGCGAGATGATTGCCGCAACCGCCTAAGGTGTGGAACCCAACCGAAAAATCCGTCGAGGGTCATACCCAGGAATCTAACGGATGGGACGAGGGGAAGAGGAGTGCCGGCAAGGGTAAGGGCGAAGGTATGCGACAGACGGAGGCGCCGAGAATGGAAAAGCATACTGGAAGACTTAGAGGGTGAGAAAGCATAGCCAACCGAGGACGCCCAGCGAACCACTGCGTTGATGGCTAGCTGGAGTCGACGTTCAGCCAAAGACGGGAGGCGGCCAGAGCAATAGATAGCCAGGTCATCGGCATAGAGGGAACTACAAACGGAAGTAGGCAGGACCGTAGCGACTGTGTTCATCACTAGTGAGAAACACAGGACGCTAAGGACACTACCCTGAGGGACACCCTCCTCCAACGGAAAGCGGTCAGAGAAGGTAGAACCGATGCGGACGCGGAAAGAACGGGCGGACAAGAAGTTATAAATAAAGGAGGGGAGAAAGCCTACGAAACCCAGGGAGCGTAAGCAGTCGAAGACCGCGCTCCGCCGGGTAGTATCGTAGGCCTTCTGGAGGTCGAAAAAGACGGCGAGTACAAAGTGACGCCGGGAGAAAGCCTCCTGCACGTCGTGGCTAAGGAGGAGGGGGTCGGTGGTAGACCGGAAGCGCCGGAAACCAGCCTGGGTAGCAGGGTATTGGTCACTCGCCTCCAGGGTAAGGGACAGCCGCGAGGCGACCATCGCCTCCATAACCTTGCAGGCGCAGCATGTCAGGGAAATGGGGCGATAGTTCAACGGGAGTGAGGGGTCTTTATCGGGCTTCGGGATGGGGACGACGATGGACTCACGCCACCGGTCCGGGAATGAACCCTCCAACCAAATCCGGTTATAGAGGTCCAGTAAAAAGCTGAGAGCAGAGGGGTGGAGGTGCCGTAACAAGTCATAGGGGATATTATCGGGGCGGGGGGCGGAGGAGCGTCGGGGGCGGAGGGCCTCCCGAAGCTCTGTCATGCGGAAGAGGTGATTATAGGGGTCATCCCTATGAGGTGGAAAATCCGGTGGGTCGCGGCGGGAATCGGAACTGGAGATGGCTGCAAAGTGCGCCGCGAGTGCGTTCGCGACGGCCTCCGGATCAGATACGAACTCGTCGTCCCCGACCCGAAGCACCGGGGGTCGAGGGGGGACACGGGTCCCCTCAAAACTACGCACCTTGCGCCAAACAGTCGAGGGGGCAGTCGAGGAGGAGATCCCGGACACGTAACTCCGCCAGGAGGTACGCCGGGCTAGTTTCAGGACCCGACGGGCCACTGCCTTCAGGCGCTGAAATGCTATCGTGTGCTCCGGCTGGCGGGTCCGGTAGAAGCGACGGCCGGCACGGCGCCGCTCCTGAACGGCATGGGAGCACTCTGGGGTCCACCATGGGACGCTGCGCGGCCTGGGGGAGCCAGAGGTACGGGGGATGCAACTGGCGGCAGCCGAGAGGATCTTACTCTCGAGGAAGCCGAGGGCCTCACTAACGGAGGGAAAGGCAGGAATTGATGGCGAGATCGCCGTGCACCTCGCGTATGAGGCCCAGTCTGCTCGGGCGAACAGCCAGCGCGGGCGGACAGAGGTGGGGGGGAGGAGACGGGTCGGGGTAAGACACACTGGGAAATGGTCACTGCCGGAAGAATCCGGCAGGACCTTCCAGGTGAACTCCGTCACGATATCGAAGGAAACCAGGGAAAGGTCGATACAGGTGAAACTGTCATGGGCCGAGTGGAGGCAGGTTGGGGAGCCATCGTTCAGAAAGGTGAACTCGAGCTCGTCCATAAGGGAGAGAAGGGTCCCGGAGAGAAAGGTCCCGGAGAGAAAGGTGGAGCAAACGTCCCCCCAGGCTGGGTCCCGACTGTTGAAGTCCCCGAGAAGCAGGAAAGGGCGGGGAAGCTGAAGAATTAGGTCACGGAGAGAATCGGGTGGAGGGCGTACATTAGGGGAGAGGTAAAGAGAGCAGACCGTGAGCTGGCGCCCCAAAGAAAGGCGCACGGCCACAGCTTGCAGGACAGTACGGAGCGGGAGGGGGCGGAAAGGGACGGAGTGGTGTACGAAGACCGCGGAGCCCCCCTACCCGCCCCATCGAGAGGCGGGGAAGGGAGCCCGCAGTAGCCGGACACTCGAGGGAGGGAACGGGATCCCAGAATCGTCTCCTGAAGGCAGAAACACGCCGGACACCTGGAGGCCAGGAGAGAGGAGACTCTCGAGGCCTACCAGGAGGCCGCGGATGTTCCACTGCAGGAGCGAGGTATAGGGAGGGGTAGGAAAGTCTGCGAAAAGGATGGTTATGGGGTGGGTGGGCCGATCGGGGGGCCCGAGATTAAAAAGGGGATTGGAAAGCCCCGGGGTCCAACGGGGGACGCCGAACGAGGGCGAAGGCGAGGGTCACCCCGACGAGGGGGCGATGTGGAACCAGACGCCGGCAAGTCCTCCAGAAGAGGAGTCACCCGGACATCCGGGGGAGAGCGATGCATAGAAGGGGATGTGAGGGGTATCCAGAAGGCCCCTCCCTTCACCGGAGGTGCAGGGGAGGCAGGACTACGAAGGGGAGTGGAAAATGATACCCTCACCCGGAAGCATAAGCAGGTCGAGGAGAGAGATGGGGCGGGTCAAGCGCGGGGGCGTGCACCTCCCACCCACGCCGACCAGGCGGGCGAGTTCCCCCTCCAGTAGGTCCATCGACCGGGCCGGAGAGGGATGTATCTCAGCCACCACCACGAGGGCCGTCGGGGACCCCAGGGGGGAGCGTTCATAACGGTTGCGCAGTGGGGACGGTGAGGACACCGGGGCGGTAGGGCGAAGGGGGCGTTTGTGTTTGGGAGAGGAAGGTGATGCGAGGCCTATGGCCTCGAACCTTTCGGGGTCACTAATGGCGCGGCGCTTGCGGCCCTTACCCCTCCGTCGTGCGGCCCGCATGGGTGACGGCGGGTCACGGTCCGGAATGGGGGTGGCTGAAGGCGCCGGTGGAGAGGGCGTAGAAGGGGCAGGGGGGGTTGCCGACTAAACATCGGCATTCGCGGAGGGAGCACGTGGGGACGCGTTGGTAGTACGGGCAGCCGCGGTGGGAGTTCGCTGGGCGGCAGAGGATGGACAGGGAGTAGCGGACACGGTGGGTGGAGGCGCGTTGGGAACCGCCGGTGAGGACGGGGTCTGGGCCGGCGGCGGCCGGGAACGGAGAGCCTCGGCGTACGATGTACCACGCCGGGCCTCGCGGCCACGCAACCGGTCCCGCGCCTCCCGAGCGCTGAGAAACTCTGATGAACAGAGGGCCCGAACCTCCCTCTCAAAGAGGAAGGACGGGCAAGAGCGGGATGAAGCAGGGTGTGGTCCATGGCAGTTGGTGCAGGAAGGCGGAGCAGTACAGGGCAAGGGGTGGGGAGGGCCGCCGCAGCGGACACACAACGGGGCCGGCTGATGGCAGGAACTGCTCACGTGGCCAAACCTATTGCACTGAAAACAGCGCGTAGGATCTGGCACGTATGGTCGAACCGAGAATTCGCACGCTAGTCTCTCACCAAAGCCCCAGAATACCGAAACGGGGGGGCACCATTGAGTCGAAAGTGAGGAGCAGGAGAGAAGGAGCGGATGGGGATCGCGATCTGTCGGGAAAGCGGTATACTCTCACAACACCCTGGGAGGCGAGGTCAGTCTGGAGGTCTTCCACCGGGATAGGTAGAAGACGAGCAGCGTAGATTGTGCCCTGGCACTGATTAAGGCGGGGGTGGGGGGACACCGTGATCCCGCAGCCCAGGACATTGGGGATAGCGAGCAGAGAGGAGGTTTCGGCAGAGGAACGCGACCTTATCAGAATGGAGCCATCCCTCTGAGGCTGAAGGTCGAAACGAGCCGTCCCCGTCACCCCATGGATCGCTCGAAAGAGGCGTTCGTGGTTAGTGGGGAGGGGCGGAGGACGAGGAACTTGTCCACCGTCCTAAGGCCGAGCGAAGCCGTCGGGCCAAACACCACCGGTACTTCGAGGGGACGGGAAGACGAGAAAGGCGGGCGGCGACGTCGGGTCCCACGTCCCCCAGGGGTCGAGGAGGCCGGGGACGATGAGGCCCGACCGGGGCCGCGGGCTTCCCACCGGAGGGCGAGAAAGCAGGTGGGTCCCTATCGGGACGTGGAATATGGGGGGATCCAGGGGTCGGGGGGTCCACTGCAGGTCCATCCGCCACTGGCGGGGGTCGGGCAGTGGCGCCACGAGCCTGGGGAAGAGAGAGAGGAGGTGTCGGCAAGAAGAGCAGACGGGGTGGGCGAGGGCTGCCGACTGCCCTTACCAGACCCAGGGTCCAAAGAGGTAGTCAGAGGGAGGTCAGATTCACAAGTCGGGTCGTCAACAAGGTCCATTAGATTTGTAAATGTTTCCATAAAAAATTTTATTTTTGTTTCGCGCCCGGGGCCGCAGGGAACCGATTACCCGGGGCCCAAGGGGACCAAGCGCATGCCGGCGGGGGATGGGTGCCTCGTCCCATGTAGGTACCCCCGTTTCAAAAGGGGCCCTTGCAGCGTCGAAAGTTCTCCCTCGCCGGCAGCAAAGAAGCAAAGACCAAGGCCCCCCAGGGTCCCAGGCCCGGGCACACCTACCAGCCAACTAGTCCGTCCCCGGTCATGACTCCAGATTTGAAAAAATTTACTGGAGCACAGCTCTGAATTTACTTTTTTTCCCCTTACACCACTAGATAGGTTAATGATAGTAAACTCTTGAATTGACGACATACCAATTACAAAT
This sequence comes from Bathynomus jamesi, assembly GCA_023014485.1. NCBI lineage: Eukaryota > Metazoa > Arthropoda > Malacostraca > Isopoda > Cirolanidae > Bathynomus > Bathynomus jamesi. The sequence continues at coordinate 142,895 of JAJOZX010008837.1, read as the reverse complement.
TGTTTTAGCTAAACATAATAATACAATAATGTACAGTTTATAACTCACCTTAAGTTTATTTATTCATTGCAGCAGCAACACTGGACGATGTTAGACCTTGCATGTAGGCATTTGTTGTGAATTTACCGCCATGTATGCTTGGCCACTGATCAATGGCTTTCTGTGTGATCATTACAGCAGATCTACTGCCTGGAGCTGGACCCTCCTTCACAATTCTGCACAGCTTAGTCAAATGAGATGGCTTAATGGATCCTTTGTGTTCAACAATGTAACCAAGAATGGAGAATGTCCCTTCAGCTGGTGCTTCACTCCAGGCAGTTGATCCATCTTTATCAAAATGCTTTAATCTCTCTGTGATTCCTTTCCACAGCTGTTCTATATATTCTGTCAGCCAATTTATCACTGAGTCTTTTGTAAAACTACTTTCCGATCTGGTTCTGGATGGTCTAGCAACTTCAGCAACCTGGTAGTAATCAGAACGTTTCTTGATGTATTTGTAAACTTCATTCAGGATGTAATCCTCAGCTGTTAGTTCCTTTTGCTGCCCTGTGGTATCGTGCTTAAATTCAGAAACTACATCATTTGCATTTCCTCCATTAGCTAATTTGGAAATTGTTTCCATCACTCTTAACATAACAGTTTTCCCTCCTCCTTTATAAAATATATTTTCTACAAATTCTGCACTAACTGTGGTTTTTTGAGCTACTTGCAACATAATCTTTGTTACATAGGAAATCAATACATAGAACTTGGCACTAATTTCTTTCTCTTGTGGATGATCAAAAAAAACACAATTTTCCACAAATCTGTCAAATTGATCAAATTCATAATTAACCATGCGAGTATCAGATTTGAGTTTTGGTCTCTTAAAACCAATGATATTGTCAAGAACCATATTGGTATAGTCAAGGCCTGATCTCAGATTTGAAGAGTGATTCTGAATAAAGTCTAAAAGCTCACTTAGTTTACAAATTTTCTTCAATGCATCAACGTGGGCTCTGTTCACAAGATGCATTAAGTCCCATCGAAATTTGAAATTTTCTCCAAACAACTTTTTCATTTCGTTTTTAAATGGCTCGTTGTCCTTACAAAAAGCCCCATCTCCAACCATTCCAGATACCTTGGATTTAATTGCTGCTTCAGATAGTTTCAAGTGATTAGGAGACTTCAACACATCAAAAATTTCATTGGCCAAATAAACTCCTGATTTGCTGCGTACTAAATTTATCCCAGCAAGTTTTACAGTCTTATCTTCTTCACTCATAACTAATACAACTAGCATGCTTAAACCCAAAATTGTTCCAATGTCAGCTGTTATTGTTACTGAAGTTTGTTCTAAGAACCACTTTACAGTTTGTTCTTTAAGTTGATTATCTAATAGCTCACAAATTGTCTCGCACGCATGTGTGCTATGATTCAAATTTCCAACCTCACAACCTGACCTATGTAATACAGCTAGAAGTACTGGATATAGAGCCCATGCAGTGTTTGTTTTCATTATGTAGTATAAGATGTTGCCACAAGTCTTCTATGCGTTTAGTAGTGTTCCGAGATGATGTTTTCATCACTTCATAAACAGCAGCTCGATGATGCTGAAGTTTAATTAAATGTCTCTTCAGGTGGGTTTTCAGATTTCTAAACCATCTCTCTTGATTTTCTCCTTGTTTGCATACATAGGTTAAATCTTTAACATTGAAGTAACCTTTTATGTTAGAATGTTTGTCTGAAGCACATGCTTTGGGGTCTGTGCAAGCTATGCAATATAATGTAAACATTTTATCATCAGAAGCATCATCAATATCTTCTTGATTATCATCATCTTCATCCTCAACAGCTATATCTACATCAGGCATATTAGTGTCACTATTTGCAATGTTTTCCATTATATCACTTGGTACTGAAAATGAATCATCAGCATGCCCTAGATCCTTCTTTTCCACCAATTTCAATGTAGATTTGATCAAATCATTGTTCAGGATTTCTTGTATTGATTTACACTTGCTTAAATGGGCTATGGAAATGTCAAATTTGTTGCTTTTTGCTTTATTAGATTTGGATGCAACACTTGAACTTGAAGGCATATTTTGACTCTTCTCTTTATTAACCACAACAGCTTGGTGAGTTTCTTTTGTTAGGCGCAAAATTGCATTCAATGTCTTCTGGATTTGGGAATTTTCAAATTCCTCTAAAGCAGTTTTGTTAGTCTGATGCGCAGATTCCTCACTTACCTTTTGTTTCTTAGGTGGAGGAGAAGCACTTTCTTCAGTCTGTGAAACATCTAGTGAAAAAGTTTCATTTTCTAGATTAGCAGTTGATGAAGTTGGTTCATTTTTCTGAGGTCTAGCACTAGCACATTTTGTGAACAAACTAAATGACTGCTTTGCCGTATCTCTTTGCTGCACTTCATCCTGGTATTTCTTTACTGCAATATCTAAGCTGTGGGCCCAAACTCTGGGACCTCTTGTATTGTAACAAATATTTTTGGGGGAATTAAAATGTTCCTCCCAGTTTTGCTTCTTTGAATATTTGTTCTTGCATTGACCACAAAAGTAACCCCTTTTAACACCCTCACTTTTCTCTCCAACTTCATCAATATTAGGATCCATTATCGATTATTGACTACCTGAAAAAATACAAAATAAGTCAAAGTTAGTAAATATAGTATGGTAAAAGTGAGTAAAAGTAAGTAAATATAGTACAATGAAAGTAAGTAAAAGTAAGTGCTTTAAACTTAGTAAAAGTAAGGAAGAGTAAGTAAAAGTAGGTAAGTTAAAGTAAGTAAAAGTAAGTTTAAACTTAACTAAACTTTTCAATTCTAGTCATGGTGGATTACTTAAAACCGCACAAGTAATTATCTGGCCAATTTATCAAACCTGGCCGAGATCAATGGAACATAGTCCAATCCTGATAATTTTATATTAAAAAAATATACGTTTTAATAAAATTTTAATTATCAAAACATTGAAGCTTAACAAAAAATAAAAATAATTGTTAAATATGGAATTACCAACTAAACTTAAAATAACTAAATTTGTAATTTAAAAAAATTGGTTTGTACAAGAACGTATACGCAAAAAAATTGCATAAATCTAGCGGATGAACAAAACCCAAACCCAAATTTACTTTTTCTCATTGTCAAATTTACTGGAGCAATACTCCCAAGATCCCAGGAATCTGGAGTCATGGCCCCGGCCATTGGGGCGAGACCCCCAGCGACCAGCCCCGGCAGTCCACGGGGCGCGCGAAGTGTCGGACAGAGAAGGCAGAAGAAACAGAGGGGGCAAGGAAGAGGGGAAAGAGGGGAAGACAGGAAAGAGGGGGCTGTAGGATAGCAGGGTATGCTAAAAGTCTACTTCGCAACCGGGCAGGAGACCCGGCAGGGCCCCCAGCCGCGGCTGACCCCCCTCGCCACATGGAGGCAGGAGCCCGCGGGCGATCCACCCCAGAAAGACCGCCCGCGGGGAGGGGGATATATATATATTAGAGTTGCACCGATACCAATATTTTGGCCGATACCGATACTACAAAAAAGTGCCGATATACTTTTTATTTAATTAATAGTTTTAAAATTGATTATTAATAAAAGTTCAAGTAAATGATATAATATCTCAATTAACTTAAAATGCCTTTCCCAATCCCAACTTTAGTTCCATTTAATTTCATAATAATATAATATATTATAATATATAGCTAGAGCCTGTAATTTAATTATGTTTAAATTAAATTAAGAAAAAGAAAACATATATAGGTATATATCTTATTATATAAAGTTCTAAACGAATGCATATAATGGTAGTGTATTATCAATAACTTTACACACGAGATTCAAGCATTCAAGCAACTGAATGGTTTATTATGATTATGCATGCCGCGTGGTGCCATCTATGAACAACTTTACAAAACTTTCATTTTTACTGAAAACTATTACTGTAATTTGAAATTGTATATTTATATGATACTGTATTACTGTATTGAATATTTGTAATCTTGTATAGGGGCTATAGTTACATTTTATGATTTTTTGTTTTGTTAGTAAATGTAAACATTGCTAATTTTGATAAAATATATATTAAACAACTAAATAAGATATTACTGTATAATAATAAAAAACTTTAATAATATATAAAATAAGATAATTTCTTCAAGAAACAGTAATTCAAAGTATCGGTATCTAATTTCAGAACAGTATCGGCCGATACCGATACTTTGTGAAAAGTGGCCGATACGGCCGATACCGATACATCGGTGCAACTCTAATATATATATATATATATATATATATATATATATATATATAAGCACACCGGACAAAAAATTAGTCACCCCTAATAGCACCGATAGTAGGAAGTTCCAAGGTCACACAGAGGGCGCTGATATAGCATTGGTAAGTGACAAGTAGCGGTGACGTAGCACACAGGATCAGATCTGTTTCGTGAGGTGGTGAAGAACAAAGTGTGTGTTGGATATAGACTGCAAAATGGGTCGTGAGGGAGACGTTACTCAGTGGCAAAAAGGAGCCATCGTGTTTGGCAGAGCCCACGGACACAAAATGTCTGAAGTAGCCCAATTTGTTGGTGTGTCAACGCGTACTGTCCAGCGAGTTTACAAGGAGTGGTGTAGTTCGCAATCAACTGACAATCGACGGCGTAACTGTGGCCAGAAAACAATTCTCGACAATAGGGGCCGCCGCCATGTTCCTCGTCTAGTAACTGCAAATCGTTTTCAAACCAGAGAACAATTGCTCCAAGAAACCAATGAGGTTCTCCAGCGACCAATTTCCGAACGGACATTGCGACGAGAACTGCATGCGATGGACATCTGGAGCAGGGTACCACGGAAGAGGCCGCTGTTAACAGCAAGTCACAAATTGGCACGTTATAAATGGCTCAGAGGCACAAAAACTGGACTGCGGCAGATTGGAAACGTGTAATTTGGTCCGATGAGTCCCGTTTTTGTTTGTTCTCCAATGATGGGAGGCGACGAGTACATCGCAGGTCCAATGAAGCCTTTAATCCTAAATGCGTCGGTGTTGTTCAGGCTGGAAACAGAAAGTGAAGCGCAGGAATAGACACCCACGGACTCTGGCGGAACTTCGGGACCGGCTGATGAACGAGTGGCAGCAAATCGATGTTCAGTACATGCACAACCTCGTAGAGTCTCTGCCTCGCCGGATTCGTGCGGTTATCAAGGCCAGAGGCGCCGTCACACGTTATTAGGTACATTCTGAGAGGGGTGACTAATTTTTTGTCCGGTGTGCTTATATATACACATATATATATATATAACATATATACACACACACACATATATATATATATATATATATTATATATATACACATATATATATATACACACATATATATATATACACACGCATATATATATATATACACACACTATATATATATATATACACACACTATATATATATATATATATATACACATATATATATATATATACACACACACATATATATATACACACATATATATATATACACACATATATATATACACATATATATATATACACCACATATATATATATACACACACATATATATATACACACACATATATATATAACACACACATATATTACACACACACATATATATATACACACACATATATATACACACACATATATATACACACACATATATATATACACACACATATATATATATATATATATATATATTATATATATATATATATATACACAAAATATTTCATACAAATACAAATTAATTTCTTATGGGAGAGAACATCAATGAGGCGGACCTTCAGGTCTTTCTTGTACTTACAAAGCGGTTCTGAGCAAGGCCACATTCCTTTGGTCTTCCTCGGCGATCGTCACTTGTTCCCGCAAATTCTCTTGGTACGATTCCAACTGACTTTTCAAGGTCTCAACCTCCGAAACCAAGGTTTTCATCTGCAACAGAGACAAATATCAATGTGTGCGTGTGTAATACATACATACACACAGGGTAAGTCCTGCCTCAAAAGTACTTATTATAAAGCTATTTTTGAGGCAGAACTTTTGAGTCACCCTGTATACACCCTGTATATACTTTTCCCTCTTTAAAAATTTCCACTCATAAAACGCTAATTAAATTCGCGTAATGTTTCAGATCCTGTAAATTCATATTGGTATGTATTAATGTGGGTATGGAATATTGTGGGCATAACATTTTGTCAACAAGGTTTTAGGTTATATAAGTTAGGTTAACGAAATGTCTATGTACGTCCAAATATTTTGTGATGGATGCCCGTCTCAGAAGAATTTACTACCAAATTACACACACACACACACACACACACACACACACACACACACAGTATATAATGAAAAAAGAGATCTGATCACGATCGCTGACATCGCACAAAGATGAGATCATCATTTTTTTTTTAAACGACGACGTCGTTCTAGGATCACACCCAAAAAGGCAAAAAACAAACCGTAAGAATAAGCAAAATTGCCATTATGATTCGTATTACTAACTTACTATTGTTATTTATATAATTTTATTTATATATTTAAACCATACGAATCTCCAACGACTAAATTTTCATTACCTGCAAAATCGATGGTTAATATTTCTTTGTAATTCCATTGTGGCCAATTTCTTGAAGTTCATTTCATCATACGACTACGGTACAAAGTCCGTATTCAGTTGCATTTATTTACATTTAACTTATAAGTAGCTTCGATTTTAATTTTAGTTAAGAAAAAAAACTCGGTCAAAATTACTCTCAAAATCGTCGATAAAAGAAGGAAGAAAAATCACATTTGATGTAAATAAAAAAAAATTGAAGCAACGAAACTGCCTCCCCACCCCGACCCGCGAATGAAATCCCTACACTTTAGAAAAAAAATTTCAATACACGCACGCACATCAAAAAAACACGTTTCAAAACTCGGGTAATTCGTTCATGCTAATCCCAACACTGAAAAAAATATCCGTAATCTGAAAAAATAGAATCACGCAGGCGACAAAATAAAAAAAATGTCAACTGCTATTCTCGGAAAGAAGGAAATAAAAAAAGTCTTAACATTTTCACTAAACGTAAGAATGATAAGTTAAGATTATAATTTGATAAGACACTACTCTCGTCAACCGAACCAGGAAAAAAATCTTAAACTCGGTGAAAATCTATCATTGATTTTTTTTTTTAATCATTTTCATACAGTAGCTACAGTAGCTACGCGCGTTACATGAACAAAATCGAATTTTCTAACGTCGACGTTTAACCTTATGCGAGAAATATGGATTTCAGATTTCAAACTACATTTCACATTTTCAATGAAAGTGAATGAGCTGACCTTACCAGACTAACCTAACAGGGCACAATTTAACCTAAACTAACCAGATCTACTGTACTCTAAACTAACTTTATGATCGACATTATTCACGTCGACGTGTGCGGATGTCGACTATGTTCCGCTACGCAACTACGCATTGAACAATCATTCACAAAATGAAAAGTCTAAAATCTTAGCTCAAATAATAAATAATAATAAATAATAATAAATAATAATAAATAATAATAAATAATAAATAAAAATAATAATAATAATAAAAGGGGGCCAGAAACAGGCACAGCGCTCAGGTCAGACTAAAGGCCGTCGCGCGCCGTATTCAGCGCAGCGAAAGAGAAAAGAGCGTACCGAACGCAGCATCGCAGTGCTAAAGTTCCCGTTATTGAGTGGTGTTGGCGTTGTCATGGCAGCATTGAAGCCATTAGAAAGTAAATAGGACGAAAAAGACCACAAAAATGTCGAATGTGTTAAATGTTCTATAGTCTTCAATTTTAAAAATATTACCTAAAAAACATAACACAATTGTTTTCCAGTCAAGGTAAAAAAAAAAAACTTTTCAAATTATTTTTAAAAATTTTTTCATTTTTTAAATAATTTTTACTATTAAAGTTGAAACTCATTCAAAGAGGGATGTAAATGCCTAAATATAGACTCGATCTTAATTATTAAGATTTATAAAAGTTTTGTATTTAAACTTTAGAGATTTATACTTAGCCAAGTGTGATTGAGATCGCGCAAGAAAGCAACTCGCTCCTCCATCAGGCCAGACTTTGAGGTAGGGCTACCACCTTGACCTTCGTGTGAAGAGGCCGAAGCACGGAACTTCTAACAGGTGTGTGTGTGTGTGTGTGTGTGTGTGTGTGTGTGTGTGTGTACTGTATATATATATCTAACTTAGTTAACCTTGGATTTGCTTCCGCCCGAATTAGTCATTCTGAAGAATGTGAAGCTTCTTGCCCTACCTTAGACTAGACCAGAACTTTATGATGATTGAGTAACAAAATTTTGAGAGGACATATTTTAGCAATATTTTAACATTGAGACACAGTTGTCTTGTATATGTATACTACTGTCCTAATGCTGTAAATTCGTTGAAACCAGTTGTTAAAACCAATCAACTCTATTCCTGTCATTACCAAAAAAAAGAGCATGACTGAAGTGATCGTTGCCCGTATCAACGCGCTAAAAATGGCTACCAAGTCATTCTGATGCAGCGCTGCACCGCTGCGTACGCGAGGTCTTTAATGTGGCCCACTGCGCTAACTTCTGGATTATTATTATTATTATTACTATTAACCACAACCATTGGGAATCGAACTCCCGACCTGTGTTGTCACTTCGAAACGGACGCTGGATCAAATATGGAATATATTTAGTAAAATAAATAAGAGAAAACCGCAATGAAACGCAGTAACTTAAGACAAAGCAGGAACACTGTTAGACTGTGGTTTCGTGCGCAATTTCAAGCCTTGCTTTATACTCAGCACAATTTTACTACGACAACGACGACAACAGCCACGCAAATCCTTCGGCCGGCTGACAAAAGACGGGTAGAAACAGTAAATTGGATATCTAGAAAACCGTCGTCGTCGTCGTCAAGTCAGAAGAGCGACATAATTTGAGAATAAGTTTTTGCGCTGCGGTTAAAAGCTTTCATCAAATGTTGAAATTAGAATGATATAATATTCTGATATACTGTACTTCACCTCTTGACCACCTAAAATGGCACTCATTTAGTATATATCTGACCAAATATAACCCAAATTAGTCGTCGATGAAATGTCGCACGATCGTTCGCCTCGACTTTCAGTCGACTCGCAAAACTGCTGAAAACCATTAAAAAGCGGTCAGAAACGGCTGATAATTCGTTAAAAGTAGTAAAAAACAGCTTATAATTCGTTAAAAGTGGTCAGAAACTGGTGAAAAAAGCATTAAAAGTGGTTGGAAATGGCTGAGAAATGACGGAATCGTTGATTACTCACCGTATCTTCACTTTTCATCAACAAAGCTTGTTTGGCGTCTCTTTCTTTTAAAATCTTCACCTTTTCTCCTTCCAAAGATGATAATTTTTCTTCTAAACTCGAGTTTTTACCAAGAAACTGATAAAATAAATTTAAATTACGTCCAAGTATTAAATTTTGTGTGTAAATATTGGTCAATATTACATTAATTACGGGTAAAACATGAAATAAGGCGGGACGACATCAGTATCCCCGCCTATATTTGTGACCTTGACCTTTGATGCTGGGACCAAATTCTTGTTCGCGACACACCGTCTTGTGACGATGCATATGCAATTTATGTGGAACGGCTCAAAAGTCAGCATACAGTAAGAGAATTCATTTGACCTTTATTGGCGACCTTGACCTACAGTATATATGATGCAAGGGCCTAATTCTTGCGCGCGCGCGTTACTAAGGCATACTCGCTCACACCGCGTTACAAATAAGTTTAATGTTTGCAGATGCATCACTAGTGTTCAACCGTCCAATTTGCGCGACTCAAACAAAGGTGGGCTTCGTGCCTCTGATTTGGGGAACACATCTGGCCCTTACCTCTTCTTTCTCTTTAATCAAAAGTTCTTTTTCCCCCTTGAAGGTTTTGGCGTTATTCTCCAACTGTTCCATCAGGTTTTTGTAGTTCTTATTCTGCTCTTCCAAGTGCGTCTTCAACTCATCCTATTTTAGAAGAAAAACAACCGTTTATACTTGGAATCCTTTCTATTCTAAAACCTTTAATCTCGTCACATCAAACGAGCTTTTAAAACAAATCGAAAAGAATCAACCCTACCTCAATTTTGGTTCTTTCTTCATCTTTTCTCTCCAATTCCGTTTTGTGGGTTTTAGACTCTTCCTCACTATTCTTAGCGAGTTCTTCTTTCTGTTTTATTAACTCCTCGAGTGACTTCTCCTTTTCTTCCACCTCTCTCCTCCTCCTCTTCTCAACTTCTTCCTTTTCCTCCTTCAGATCATTCACCTCCTTTCCGAACTTCTTTTCCATCTCTTCCTTCTCGACACCCAAACGTTTCACCTCTTCCAAATGCAGTTCTCTCTCTCTCGCCAACTGCGCCGCTGTTTCTCTTTCGGCCTTGGAGGCTGTGTCAGCTTTAGCTTCAGCTTCTCTTAACTCCTGATTTAAGACACGCAGCTGGTCCGATGAGGAGGTGGAGGAAGACATAGCCGACTCAAGCTGCCCCTCCAACTTTTTCCGGGCATCCTCCAAATCTTTTATTTGCAGCTGGCCATCCGCGATCTGTCTGGAAAATTCGCTGGCTTCCAAGACCGATGTTCGGGCGCTGGTTTCCTGAAACAGAAAAAAATCTCCTGATGGTAAACGGATTATCTTACAAATTATAGCGAGTCTAAATATCTTACAGAAGCGACGGCACCCTCAAACTCCGCTTCAAATACGATTTGAGACTATAAAAAAAGTTAAGACTTTTACAATAAATCAAACGGAGAGATAGAAAATATGACGAAGATAAAAAGTACTCACCAATTCCTTGATCTTTTCCTGCAAATCTTTTGACTGATTTTGAAATTCTTGATTCTCTCTCTCCTTTTTATCTCCATTTTCCTTCTCTTTTCTCAGACTTTCCTCGATGGAAGAAAGTTCCTCTTGTCGTCGTTTCGCTTCACTCTTAAGAAACAAAAGTAGTGACGAGAAAGGTACCAATGAAAACCCATGTGCCTCATGACACTACATCTACTCGTGGATTAATAAGCTACATACCTTAACATTTTCCATTACATACACGTACGTTTGACTACCTTACAAAACCGCGACATTTTCACATTTCCAATTGTGGGTAATGATATTTACCTAACCTAATAATTACTCTAACCCAACATTCAATATATCCCCCTTTTTTCATATGATATTTAATGATTTTCATTAAAAAAAGTTCTCAAATTACGGCAACACTGCTAATGTCACGATGGGCTTTGTGTATATCAGCACACACACACACAAAGATATATACATACAGGTGGGTTACCCGAGTGTACCCCAGGCAGAGAGAATTAAATCTGGGACCTATCCGTTCCGATTCTAATACCTAACCGACCGCGCCTTGGAAGCTCTTTGCATTATCGAAATAATAATAATAATAATAATTCAGTATCATCGCTATTTATGATTAAAATTCCTGGGGGGGGGGGGGGGGGGCAATAACTGATTTTTCGCTAGGTACTTTCAAATGGAAATTATACAGAAACTTAAATAGAAATATTAATAAATATTAACTAATAAATACTAATCAAATAGTAATAAATATTATTAAATATCAATTTAACTCTTCACTACGAAAAGCACAAAATAATACTTACTTGTAACGACTTTACTTCATTTTCTTTTTCATCCAAAATTTTCTTCAAATTTTTCGATTCTTCGGACGATTTTTCCGAAACGTCTATAACGTTTGATACCTCATTTTCCAAACGTTTTTTCTCGTCCTCCAGAACAGAAACCTAAAATTAAATTTTTTTAAATAAGAATTAATAATAATAATAATAATTAATAATAATAATAATTAATAATAATAATAATTAATAATAATAATAATATAATAATAATTTGGAACTAAAATAAATTAAAAACAATTCACCAACCTAATTAAATTTTTTTTTGGTTTCTGGTACATATAATGTAGGGATGGGGAAAGGATAAAAACACTTTCGTTGGTAGGGATTCTCTACTTCAATGATGCAATTAAAGTCTATCATCAAAATACTTCATTACTTTACTGATTACGCTTATAACCAGAATTAGGGTTTGAATCTAATGCGATGTTCATTTATTACGAATTTGGGAGAGAAATGAAGCGAGGAAATGATTTAACCACGTCTTTTCAACGGGAATTCGGAACGAACTTGCGCTTTGAAACTACTGAAGGAGGACATACTTGTAAGCGAGGCCCTCCCCGGAAAAAATGGCTAAGCGTTTTTACTTTTGTCGCTTAGCAATTTCTTTATGAGGGCCTCAAACAACCAGCGCCCGTAGCTCAGTGAAGTAACACCGTTTCCCTATAAGCGAAATGAAACCCACTAAGGTCAGGGGTTCGACTCCTGTATTGTTAACCCGCTGCACCGGGAGTTAATGCAATATGCCGCATTAGTTTGGCCCGAGCGATATGCCAGTTTCTGCCCTCTCACTATTCATCATCGTTATTATTACGTACAAACCAATAAATATACGTATGAACATTACCTTGTTGTTGTTTTCGTTCAAAGACGACTGTAGTACCTTTGTTTCTTCTTTCACTCTCTTCAGTTCCTCACTCAAGCCAATTTCAGAGTCAGATCCAGACTTCAGTTTTTCCTCGAGTTCTGTTGTTACACGTACAGGAATTATACGTAATAATGTTTTTATGGGGTTTGGGGTTCTTCAATAGTCTCCGTAACGGCAAAGGTCGTGTGACGGAGGGAACCTATACAGTTTTACGCGCAATCAGAACCATCTACGGGTCGCTACATCAACCGAACACGGAGGAGTGCCCCACATCCAACTACTGAACAAACCCAAGGTCGCTCTAAACCGACCCAAACCGATCTAACGGGAAATATACGTAAGCGAAGATTTTAAGTACCGGGTGTATATAAAGTAATGCGAGTGAAGAAACAAATTCGATTTGAATTATATTAACGCGAGTGAACATGGACAAGTAATATTTATTATTACACGAAATATATATATATATATATAATATATATATATATAATATATATATATATATATACAGGGTGTTCTAAAATTAGCTAGTAGACTATTATATGTCTGTCGATCAGTAGTGGGACGTTGTGAACAATGTGTTCAAGTTGAAGGAAGACACTTTGAACATCTAAAACTATCTTTTTCTTGTTGTTGCTGTATTTGAAATAAAATTGTTAAATATCGCATAATTTTTGTTAAGATATTGTGTTCATATAAAAGCAAGTAATTTTAGAATGTGTGTGTGTGTGTTACTCGAAACTAGTGCAAGTCAGTTCAAAATCAGATGTCTCTTCGCTTTCGTAATACAGGGTGTGTGTATAAAGTAACGCAAGATAATCTTTGTAATTGACTTAGGAATTAATTGACGATTAAAGTCAAATTTTTTTTCCCAGGTATATTATCGGGTCTGAAGGTATTTTATATTTCTATTATAACAACTCGAACTTGTAGTTTCGGAAAGAATCCCCCCCCCCCCCCCCCCCAATCCAAAATTACAAATAATTAATAATTCTGTCAACCCCCCCCCCTTTTTGAGTGCCAAAATTTCAAACAAAAATAAAACTCAATTTTAATTCTCACAAAAAAAACTATATGCAGGATTAACCCACACCAGGATTCGAACCTAAGACCTTTGAGTAGGAGTCGCGGGGGCTACCGCGGAAGTCCTGGGTTCGAATTCTAGTAGAGATTAATCCAGCACGCGAGTATTACCATCTACTTCTTTGTTTTTCAACTGAGTTTCTTTCTTGCTCTTTTCAAGGTCGGACAGGAACTCTTCCGCCTGCTGCGAAACATCTTCGCAGTCTTTGCATTTCCTTTCCAGTTCCTCCTCGAGCGCCTTAACTCTCAGTTCTATCCGCTTCACTTCTTCGCTTTTCTCTCTCGCTTTCACCTCTTCCGATACCTGCGAAGCCTCAATCAGAGTAATTTTTTGCTCTTTTTCATTCACCGAATTTGACAGAGAAGAATTTACAGTCTCCAACAGCCTCGCATTTTCGTTGGACTCCTCCAACTGCTTCTCCAAATTCTCTTTGTCTTGCTCCAAGTCCATCACCTGTTTCGGTAGAAATGGGATACTATTAACATTGTTTCGGGGAAAAAAAACTCTGGATTTCTAACAAGTTCGTCACCACTTATTTAAATTAAGTCTTGGAATGTATGGCGAAAATTCGTAATAACCTATACTTGATGGCAACTAAATATAATAATAATAATGGGGGTTAACTTCATACGTAATAACAAAGGTCATGTGACGGAGGGGACCTACAACTTTACATAGAATCCGAACCACGGATAACAACAAATAACTAACTAAAAACAGGACCTGTATCATTAAGGAACCTATTAATAATTGACACGTTGTCAAAGTAGGAGATACAAAGGTCATAGTTTAAACTACGAGTCTCTTTTCGTACTAACTACTGTAGGACGCAAACAACTAGGAAATTTAACTAAAGAAAAGTGGTTTAAAGGCGTTAATTAAACCTCCTGGCTGTGAACGAGTAAATTCTTATACCAAGTTATATTCATAACCGTCATCAGACCACTCTTAATCCACTCTCTCTTACTCTGGCTTGTAGTTCTTCGATGCTTCCTCTGAGACTTATTTCAATCTCCTCCATTTCATCCTCCTTCCGAGCCTCTCTCTCCCCTCTCTCCTGAAGTTTCTTTCTCTCTTCGCCAAGCAGCTTCTGAAGTTCTTTTAAACGTTCATTGTTAGTTATGCTCTGGCTCTGTAGGGAACGGAGTCAAGACTCAAATCACGAGAGGATTTAAGAAAACAATTTTAAAAAATAAAAATAAAAATTACTAATTGGTAATATTTGATTTTTCTTTGATATGTATTTTTTTGACGACTAACAAAATTTCAAGAATAAAATCCATTTATTACTGATTAGTACTCTTTTTATTCTTTTTAGAAGCTCTATATTTTTAGGCGTACTTTTTTCCCCAAGCTGTATCACTGATTTTTAAGTCAGGATTTAATGGGTCATATAGTACGTAATACTAATGAAGTTTGGGGTTGTTTAACCTCCTCCGAAAGGGCAAATGTCGTGCGAGTTAGGGGACCTACGGCTTTACGAGATATCCAAACTATCTACAAGTCGCTATACCATGATCCGTAAAGTAGGTGTTGTCAGATGTACCGTGATAATGATACACCATATGGGTATCGCTCAATGCAATCGCATCTTCCAGGCAAAACGTTTGTAAAACTTCATCAGGTAAACAGTGTGAAGTTTTCATAACACCGAGATAAATGAATACGGGTAGTTAGGCCCAAATCCTTCTCCACCCAAACGACATACGATACCCAGCAGATACCTAATTTTTCCAATGGATACTGGATTAGGATACGTCCATTCATGGACATAATAAATGGCAATTCAATATAAAATGGATTAAAAGCAGGGCCAGATTAATCATGGTGCAAATGGTGCAACTGCACCGGGCCCCCAACATAAGCCAACCTCGTTTTGAAAAAAAATTCAGTGATTATTGCCCAATGCCCATTGGGATTGTAAGGGAGGCGTGAGAATAGTCTTGGTGACGAGTTGATTCAGTTCATTCCATTAGCAATGATACTAAAAAGAATGATGTCATCGAAGCAGCGATGCACAAAATTATGATCCGGAGGAACCTGAGGGACACATTCCCAAACATAAAAATCCTGCTCAGAATTTACTTGTCGCTGATGGTTACAAACTGCAATGGCGAAAGAACCTTTTCCAAGCTCAAGTTGGTTAAGGATGACATACGATCAACCATGACTCAACAAAGGCTCATTAATTTAACTATGCTTAGTACGGAAACATGTCCTTCGAGCAGTCAGCCTAAAGGAAATCCTATCCGATTTTGCATCCACAAAAATGCGCAGGCAGTTTTTGTCGGCATATGAGAGATTTGTATTGTATATGAATAGTATACATCATTGATATTTCTTCGGGATCACTACTTGGCAAGTGTATGTATATATTATCATATAGCTACTGATCATAATTATGTTCATTTCAAGTTTTTTACTTGCGAGCTCTGCATATATATCCTACTATCGTTACTGAAGTGCTTCTTTATCGCTTATCCTCACTCGTTAGTCTCTTATGACTTACAAGTAAATATTAACCTGATGTGTTGTAACACTGACTGAAAGTTATAAGTACATCTATTTAATAATAAAGAAGTAACATTTTATGGTTCATTAGTGCGAGAGCTACAGAAGATAGGATCATGTCGAGGGGACCGGAGCCCGGAGGGCCCCCTACACCCTTAATCCGGCCCTGATTAAGTGATCTTCTATAGCCTACAACTGCAAACTATAGACCTAATCCAAAGTACATTCAACAACGAACACAAACTCCAAAACAATATGATATGAACATCCATTTTTCGATATAAAAGTAACAATTTGGATATTGGCGATATGTGAAAGTAATGAAATTTGATCAACTCTGGTCAATATTTGAATGCCCAAAACTACCCCTTGTGTATCCTATAATTCACATCAGGGTTTTTAAAAGATATATCCAGACCCATTTTTAAATATCACAAACGTAACACTGGACTATCTCTGATATATCCAATAGTTAACAAATATGCAGTTTCGAAAAGATATAAAAAATACCCATTGGGTTCGTATCGAACTGGTGAATTTAGAAATATTGGCGATATTTTGCGTGTGGTCTGAAAAGATGGTATAAATATTTTCGATACCCAAAAAGACGCCAATGAACTAGACGTATCCCTGCTACATATATTAATGACCATAAAGCATCCAACGAGATATGAATATACGAAATATCCAGGATAGTTATCCATGGGATATTTGGGCTGCATAATATCGTATACACCAACCTCAAAGTCAGCTTTGGCGAAAGTTTCCTCCTCAATTCTGAAGGCGAGATCGTCAATTTCCTTCCGTTTGTCGTCTAATTTGGCCATGACATCTCTCTTGTTCTGCTCCAGGTTTTGCACCTTTTCACCAAAGTCGTGAAGTCGTTCTTCCGACTCTATTTGAAGCTGAAATGAGAGAATTTTAGACGCTTAATGACCTAATACATTGCTTCTGTTCGTCAATTTAATTTGGTTTATACAAGTTTCAAGCTTCGACACGTACTCAACCACATATGAAGAGAGTTTTTAACTAGCACCACTCGTAAACATTTAAAATTACTTACCACCACTTAATTAAATGCCCCTTTCCCAGAACACGATTTGTAAATCCTACAAATGAACATACTTTCTGCAATATAATATAAACCAAAATTCGACCTATTAAACTTACTTGATCTAGTTGAATTTTGTAATCCTGGGCAATTCTGGTGGCTTCATCCAACTGGGCAGCCATTCTGGCCATTTCTACTCTCTCAACATCTCTCTCTCTCATCAGCTGATCAACATGTTGAGTTTTTTCTGCTAAAGTTTCCTAAATGGAAGGAACCACGAAATTAAACCACTTTAGACAGACTTGGTAAAATGTTAAATATGAGAAGCATATTAGGCCTACTACAACAAAAAGGGTTTTTTTTAAAACAATTTACCAACACTTCTCTTCAACTTGCATAATTACCACATCATTAATTATAATTACTATTATATATATATATATATATATATAAAAAGAATCCACAATGAACAATTTTAATTTGTAAAAGCTTACTTTGATACTCTTGAGGAAGATGCTATAAAGCCAAAAAATAACTATCCTATATAGCCAATTAATTACAAAGCCAATATTATTTTACTCTCACACCAACAAATAAAGCCAACTCACCTCATAAATATATACAAAAAAAAAAAAAAAAAAAAAAAAAAAACGTGTTAAGCAGGATAATTACACCATATCTAAACAATATTATATTATATTGAAACATAGTAGTAAAGACATTTACAATACATCGCGTTTTCTTACACTTGAAATAACTACCTTAAACTTAGATAAAAAAAATTAGTACAGTACACCAAATTCGATGTCAAGTGTATAACAAGATATAAAAATATAATTTTAATATTAAAGCTTCAACCCAATGAACCTAAACTAATATATATATATATATATATATATGTGTCCAAAAATTCTTTAAAATTTAATTCAGTTTCAATTGAATTTGTAAAGATAATTTATGGACACTGTATAATTCAAACAGTCCTGCTCCAAAAGTATTTATTGCATAGTTATGTTTGAGGCAGCGCTTTTGAATCACCACATATATATATATATATATATATATATATATATATATATAAAAGAAAGGCAAAGTCAATAGTAGAAAAATATATGATCCAAATTGTAACATCCTCTAATAAGTAGGTTTAAAAAACATTAATGAAATCATGAAAATTAAGTTTAGTGACCTTGATTATATATTAATAAAACCTTAAGTTGACAATATTCACAATCTATATTTTTAAGACTTAACTCAGTTAATATTAATTGCTTCTTACATTTGCTTCATTAAGCCTACCCTTATAAACGAATTTGATGTAGTTATTATAAAAAAAAAATTCCAATGTTAGCTAACCCCCCACCCCGACCCCATTTCAGATTTGGTATTTAAATTCAGGCTTTAAGAATCCTTTTCACAATCTAGAAATTAATTCATCAAAGAATTGAAATTAAGTGGAATTCTGAGCCCCAAAATCTCAAACTGAATTATGACATGGCCAAGTTACTCTGAACCCAATGAGAAAAAGAAAAAAAAAAGTTAAAAATATATCTCTTAATGGAAAAAACATTTATTTTCAACCCTTACACTGATTTATATTTAATAATAATGACTTAATTTAAAAATATTCAAATCAATGAAAGGAAAACATAAAAAAATAGTATACAGACTCAAAATAAAAAAAGTGTGTGTGTGTATATATATATATATATATATTTAAAATGAAACTAAAAAAAATTAAAGCTCTTAAAATATGTAGGCCTATACCTAATTCTAGTTAAAGATTGTGCTTCCAAAAGCAGTCTTAGGCTAGACATTTCTAATCTAATTAAAACTTGATCAACCTTACCTTAGGTATTACAAAAGTCACTTACGACTAATATTACCACCACATTTAAGCAGTAAAAAAGTATTAAATTTGATCTTTAGACCCAACTCATTAACATTAAAAATAGAAGAATATATATATATATATATCTTTTTTTTTGGGGGGGTTTTGTAAAATATCAATGGTGATAGTCCAAAAACTCTTAAGTGTACGCAGATAATGATAAAAAAAAATTTAATACACTTGCGTTATCCTAAAAATTAGTTTTCAAATGCTCATAAACATTCTCTAAATTGAGATATTAAGTCAGTTTACCATTCCATAAAATTGGGGTTTTGTTACTTATGAGCTTTTGGAATATCACCACAATATAATTTTTCTTTCTCTGAATAAAAAAAAAAAAAAATACCTTACCAAAATTATGTAATTATACCACTACAGTATACTGTATTATACTTACATTTTACTTATAAGGCTAAGCTGTCTACATCCTAAACTTGATACCTCCAAAATCCATTTTTTTAAATTTTCTTAATTTTTATAAAGGGGTAAAATAGTGTACTTCTAAAATGCTATATATATACATACAGTCATAATAAAACTGTAATTAAAGCTAGCAAAAATTACCAAGTTAAACAATAAGAAAAACCTTGAAGCTTCATTTTAAAAAGCTTTTTTTTTTTTTTTTGTTTAATAAAACCAGTCTTCATCATCATGGCGGACATTATTCTGCGTGAAAAGAAGAAAAAAATTTATGTTTCCTGAATTTTCAATATTTTAAAATTTACATATTAACCACACAAAAACTGAAAAATTTTCCTTCTCAAATAACAAAGTCTGCCAATTAATACAAATAGTTAGTTAAACTGTTTATCTTGGCAAAGCTTAGGAAGTTTAGTTAAACCATTACTTAAAACAAAAAGTTTACGAGTTGATTAGTTAATTAGTTACCATCTCTAGATGATTCAATTATGAGGGGTGTCACAATGCAACTGAAGCATTTCATTCTTAAGTATTAAAGCAAGCTATCTTTTTCTCTTGGTTCAAAAACCTCCAAGGAAGCCTAAAGAATCTCAGTAGACAAAATGCTTTAAAATGTGTGATGGTCATGGTTAGATTTTGGAGCTAACAAGTAGGCCTAAAGTAAAAAAAAAATATAAAAGTTACACCATTTGTTTCCTCAATGTTAGTTATTCCGAGATACAAAAGCGTGTAAAATTACATTAAAGACCTCCCAATTTCAGAGCAAAAGAAAGCAATTGTCAGCCATTAATTATGTCATACATTTGGAAATTAACATTTAAACAGCAAGCCCTTTATGAGCTTTTCAACAAGGAGTAAGAAATTATTTATGAGCAGTAATCAGAGAGTCATTTACGGACAAAATTAAATACAAGCTTTGAGAGATAACATTGCATGGGGGACAATACCTAAAAAGCAATTAAATAACTTAAGAAAAAGTACAATAGTCTACATTAAAAATTCACGCACAAAAGACTCAGCTCATGTATAGCTATAAGCTCCATACGACCAAAAATTAAGGATTGTAATGAAAAAAAAGTTCTATAATTGAAATAAATATAAAAAATAGAGAAACTACAAAATTGAAAGCAAATATAAAATTCTACTTTTTAACATTACATACCTAGAAATTTTTCCCATAACTGAACCAAATTAAGGAGACAAACCAAAAAAATTAATTAACAAATTTCAAACATTTTACATATCAAAATTCAAATTTTAGCATTACAAAATGTAACATTACCTCTCTGTAAA
Organism: Bathynomus jamesi; assembly: GCA_023014485.1. Lineage (NCBI taxonomy): Eukaryota > Metazoa > Arthropoda > Malacostraca > Isopoda > Cirolanidae > Bathynomus > Bathynomus jamesi. Next base: position 122,085 of record JAJOZX010008837.1, on the reverse strand, counting down.
CAATTAAGCTTTACTTTGCAATCATCTGACCCTTCACACCCAGATCCAAAAACCCTCTGAATTATTGCAAATGTCTGAACATAAAGTTTAGAATGAAGAAGGCCTCTACCATTAAAAACAAAACATAATTTGAGCATTTACATCAAAAACTGTTAAAACTCAGATCACTACTACCACTATAAAAATTAGATCATGAGTGTAGGCTTACATAAATTTAATCTTGAGAGAGTAACTGTTAGTCTGATAAATGATAACCATTTATTACTTGTATTTGTCTCAAACTTTTATGTAATATTATAGCAAATTAAGATATATTATTCTAAAACCATGAAAAAGGAAGTAGCATATTACGATTAAATATGTTTTATGCCCAATATTAATTTCAACATTATGTTCCATGTTGCATTTTATAGTTAGGCTTAGGTCCCATTATGTTCCGTATAAAAATTAAATCCATATACATTTTTAAAACTATGAAGAAAATCTTGTTAAAAGTAATAATCAAAATGAATAAAGCTTAAAATACTTCGTGAAAATGATAAGCCTTTGGATTAAAGTATAAATTCCAGATTTATAATTAAGTTAGCTCTCCCATTTCCATGGCCAAACTTCAAATATAAACTACTTCCTAAATTGGTGTGTGTGTGTGTGTGTGTGTGTGTGTGTGTGTGTGTGTGTGTGTGTGTGTGTGTGTGTGTGTTTTTTTCAATTCTGATAAAATTAAGGGCTTAACATCTCCTCACCTGCAATGCTTTGGTGCTTGGACTCATGCCAGAACTTGATGTACGGTTGGTCTCTGTGGAAACAGAAGCAGATACATGCATAAGCCAAAACATTTACCTCTAACTATTACTAAGACTACACTATAGCTACTGAGGAAAGTTTATCATTCAGAATACGGGGAATAAAGCCTACAATCTACTGTTACTAGAAGTCAATTGACTATATGCTACGGTATAGTAAAGAGTGGGATAAAAACAATAAGGACTGCAAATGAGCTGAGCTGCATGTTGGTATGCTGGGTGGTCTTAATATAGTTTTAAACTTCTTGAAATGCAATGCCAAGAGACTATTACTTAGGCTAAGACCCTTAATGTATAGTAACAAATTTTCCTCATACAAACACTTCAAATACAACAACAAAAAAAAAAAATCAATATAAAAATTATAAATGTCAACAAAAAACTTTTTGATACTTCAAAATTAATTCCCATTTTATCATTAAATAAAAAAAAATGATCACAGAACAAATCAAAATTTTATTTTATTTTTTTGAGTAAAGACAGTCAAAGTAATTTCTCAACAGCGGTAAAATTAAAAATAAATGAAAGGAAAGGCAGTTGGTCACATGCATTTAAAGAAAAAAAAAGTGTCATTCCATTCTTTATATATGATTTCATATCAAGAAGCAACCATGCTTTGGAATTTGTGCAGTTTATAATAATGCGGGTGACAATATTTGCAAACTTTAAACTGAAGGACTACCATAACCTCCATTAAAGTACTTACCGTAACAACAGGGTTACTTTTGGTCTTTATTAACCTTTCATGCCTCATATTTAACTAGAAAAATGGGCAAATTCAAATATTCCCCTTTTCAATTTTAGGCCTTACTTCATTAGGCTTAGAATTCAGCAACATAAAAGCATGGTAGGTTTATTTTTATTTAAAGATGCTTTTGGGATACGTATAAGAATATAATACAAATGAAATACTGTACTAAAATTAATCTATAATGTACTATGAAGTACTGTACTTAGGGCCTATGTGATCTACTAGCTTTGCTTTCATTTAGTTATGCTGCTAAGAGTTGGTGACAAAGATCCTTAAATGTAAAAGCCTGATAAGCAATACTCCGTAAAGCTTCGGAAAAAAGTTCACCTAGAAACAAAATTTCTTAGAAATGGAAAACTACTAATTGGTAATACAGCATTGCATTTTTCTTTGGATATTTTATTCTTTTTGATAAAATTTTATGAAAAACTTAGCTCATTACCAATTACAGTAATTCCTCCACAATTTGGAGTTCCTGAATTTGCAATTCTTCCTAATTCAGAACATTTTGGCAATCCCAAAATCTAGCATTGAAATCTAATAATTCATATTTTGAATTGGAAGAAATATTCTGAAATGTAACTAGCTAATTTTGCTCAATTCATAATCTATATAACTTGAGTAATTTTTGCTACAGTTAGTTATCATACGATAGAAATTACAGCAACCAACAATATATTTTGTATTCATTAATTCAAATGGAAATGTGCATAAAATTCAGTAGTTATTGCGAATTACATTTCAGAATCATGAATTGCATTAACAGTGCAAATTTTTCAGAATGGACTATCTAAATATTTTGAAATATTACAAAATATTTCCAAAATTCCAGCTAATTCAGAAAGGCTTGAGCCCCTTCTTATATTATTATTATTATTATTCCAAACTGTGGAGGGATTAGCTACTGTAATAACATTTTATGTTTTGGGGGAAATTTTACATTTCTTGGTGAACATTTTTCTGAAATTGTATAGCTCTTGGTGATTGAATTTAGTGCAGTCAGATTACTAGACTTGAAAGGAATTTTGATAAGCCAAAAGTTGTATAATGAAATGACATTAATGAGTTATAATTAAAAAGTATGGTAAGTGAACACAACAACCCCTAACTCTGTTTTGAAGCTACGTTAAAATCCTAATTAAAAAATACATTTACTGAGAGAATTTATCTTCACCAAAGGTAAGCAGAAGACAACCTTATTACAAGAGAGCTTTAAATCAGTTTTCCTTTAAAATGCAACTCTGACTCTCAGGCCCAAAAAGTGCAGAGCAAGAGATGTGCAGGGGTGATCTTTTTCACTGAGAGGGGAGACTGCTGCAGAATGAGCCTGCAAAGTGGGCCAAGTGCAGCCAGCACAATGAAAGCTTCCACGAAACGAACCCTTTGAAAGTCCTATCCCTCATACCCAATATCACTTGGTTTGATGTTTTACCACTAAACTACTCTGATTATTACTTTAAACTTTTCAATATTAATTTGCATAGGCTAAAGCATATTAAAATAGTTATTCAAGATAGCCACACTAATAGTTAAGTCTTACATAGATTTTAATCCCTAAGTTTTATAATACTCAGAGTAACATGTCCTGATGTCATCACAGATGAACTGACAACATAAATACCAACAAGTAGGCCTACAAGAGAATTTCAACTGATAAAACCTGTAAGCCTAATCCTTGTTGAAGACCCAAGTGAACAGGTCTTACAACTTAAATTACACTCCACTGGTAACAAATACACATGCAAATACTAGTAAATGGAAAGCCTAAAGGTAAAATAATCTAAGATTATATAATCTAGTTGATAAACAGCAAACCAATCAAATTTTCAGTGGGTAAATACAATGAGAACTTGTTTAGTATAAAGTGTCAAAGTGAAATCTATTTTGAAAGCACTTTTGCATTTTAATTCAACCAAAAATGTCCATAAATGAACAAGTTTCCAACCAACAAGTTCTCCTGTTTGAGGGGTAGGCCCTTTCGGCCCCTCCAATAGGGTCCCAGGGAATCAACACGGTACCTGCGAAGGTGAGAGGGAGGTGACGCCCAGTCTTACCCTCGTTCCCCTGAGGGAGGAGACGTTGGAAGAGGCAGCTGAGGAAGCTCCTAATGACTCTTTACTCCCGGAACGCCTCATGGTGGGCAGGGAGGAGCGAGGGACAGAGGAACGACTGCCAAAGCTCCTCACGCGACTCACGGGGGCGAAGAGGCCATACTTGGATCTACACACAAAGTACCTGAAGTGAAATGAATCATCAGTACCCAAGACCAGGAAGACCTTCTACTTTGCAAATTTAATATTTTAGTTACTCCAATGTGCTGTACATACCCAAAACCAAATTTTAAAAGGTCATACAAGGTTCCATCAATGACTAATGTACAGAGATGTAAATAATGAAGTGTGTGTACAAAAGGCAAGCTGGTACCCTCCTACCACCTCCTCCAGGTAAATACTGTAATCCACAATAACCCAAGGTTGTAAAAGTTGTAGGTCCTAAATGAATGCAAATATCTACAGGAAAAGGGTTTCAGCAAGTCATCATCAGTTACAGTGTGTTCCATAAACTTACCAAAGTTAAATGTATTAAGCAGTTTAAATTCATACAACTGGCAACATGTATCATCATCATGAAACTACTGCAGTACAACCTTAAGTTTTAGTTTAGTACTGTAATGATGGACCTTATTGACCTAGGAGACTAACCATTTAAAATTAAATAAAAACCATACTGTACACTAAAGTAAAGTCAATCAAGATGAATTAAGATATAAATATTCTTACTTTTTTCCAGCTACAGATCCATCATTCTTGCCAGTGGGTTCATCCAATTCCACCCCAGCCCAAACTCCATCAGCAAAGTCTGCTCGTCCCAGATATCGAAGAACACCATATTTAGTGCCTGATGTGCTATCAATCACGATTCTTTCTCCAATTTTGAGGTCTGAATTACCTGGAAAAGTTTCACTAAGTATTAATGTAGTACCAGTAAGTAACTTGGGGATAATTTTAAGCCCTTAAAAAACAAACAAGAACTATGTCAGAATGACATCAATGTCCTGCCTATATTTGGGACCTTTGCTGCAAGGACCTTGACACGTCAACTTGTGATGCTCCATATACACATGAAGTTTCATCAATTTATGTTGAGCAGTTAAAAAGTTATGGCACTGACCTCAATTTGACTTTGACCTATGATGCAAAGACCTGGTTCTTGTTCACAACACAGTCTTGTGGTGATAAACATATGTATGAAGTCATCAATTTATGTTAATTGGTTCAAAAGTTATAGCACAGACACAAAAGTATTATGGACAAGTGCAATCCACTATGGCCCCTCCAAAAGTGCATAGTTAAAAATAAACATCACCAGTGATACTCCAAAACCTCCTAAGTATCAAAAACCCAATTTTATTGAAAGAAAAACCAATTAATGTCTAATGTAGGGAATGTTTACAAGCAGTTGAAACCAAATACTAAGATGGGAAAGAAATAGATGTGGATTGGAAGTTTCTGTACAATTATCTGTCAACACAAATTAGAGCAAAAAATTTTAAACAAAATTTGAGGAACTTAGAAGTTTTCAAATACCACCAATGACATGTAAATCTTACATAAACAGCAACTGAACCAAAATAATAATAATATAATAATAATAATAATAATAATAATAATAATAATCTTTATTCAGAAAGATCACTTTCAGGAAATATTTCAGGAAGCAAACTTTCCAACTAATCTTATTTACAGGAATTCAACCGATAGTTCAACCAAAGTTTATGATAGTGGTAGTATGTGGTAGAAACCAATAAATTATAAAGAAAATTCACTCATTTAGAAATGTTCAACTGTACCTATAGAGGATGTTGGTCCTTTCTTCACACTGCCAGAAGGTGATGGTGAACCACTCTTCCCATGAAGTGGAGATTTATTTCCAGGTGAACTGGGAGTTACTTTTCTAACAGGTTCACTTGACTGTGAAGTTTTCCTACAAGAATCATTCCCTTGATAGGTAGGAGTGGTCTTCCTTCCAATTTGTCCAGAATTTGCATTCGAAAGTGGGGAAGTCTTTAGTGAATCTGAACCTTTATTAGCAGTTTGTCTAGCAGCCTGCCTGGCAGAAAGCACTTCCAGATCCTGTTCTGAGAGTGGCACAAGCGAAAGCCTCGTAAGTCTTGAGAATACACCCTTCTTGGGTTCACACTGGAAATATCGTATTCCAGCAACAGATCCATTGTTTTTACCTAAAATAATAAAATATCAGAACATAAGCAGCAAAAGGGAAAAGCCACAAGGGCCTCTAGGTTATCCCTGTCCAAAATAAGAACCAAACTACTACAACTACATACTGCAATATTTTACTCTACAAAACTGAACAAACAATCAATGTTATTTATGAGATTTCCTATCAAAATGTGCTTCCTTCAAATAACTTAGATCCACGAGATTATGTCAATCATACGCGTGCAAGAACCTAACTATTTACAAGATTCCCCTTTTACCCTACTCATATTTCCATCTATTGAATTTGTGTCACTACCAATTAAACTTTACTTTCCTACTAATTACAGTAACCCCTCATTTTACAGAAAATCAATTTATGGACTTGTTACATCATAGTGTTAAGATTTTGTTCCATAGGAACATATCTCCAAATATATAATGGGAGTCTATGAAAAAAAAATAGGATTTGATATACAGAAATCCACTTTATGGAAGGATTTTACAGAATGTAACCCTTCTGTAAAGCAAGGGATTACTGTACATGATTTCCCTGATTAAAATAATCATCAGAGCCTTTCTTAGCCCTTTCTTGCAATGGGTGTCCCCTACAAGATGAAATAAACTGGACATTATACAACAAAGGGTTATTAAAGCTATCCAAATTGCTTTTATTCACCACTGCAGTTGCAAAGTCATTCCAAAAATCCACCCTAAAACTGAAGAAATATTTATGTAGATCTAAATTAAAAGTTTCATTCCCATTTTTTATTATGACCTCTACTTCTGTTGTCAGTTTCCAATGAATTTTTTTCTATATCTACCTTAGTTATCTATGTAAAACCTCTGAAGTTATCTCCCAGTTTAAATGGACACACAATAATTCTTATTTTCTATATACCCTACTCCAGTAAAACCCAAGATTCAGTACTGTTAGTTACATAATATTAAACAATTCAAAGATGTGGTTTTTCAAAGAGACCCAATTTTAGACAATCTATGTAGCACCTATTTCAATAAATAAATTTAATTAGTAGGTATTCACCAATAGGTTCATCTAAAGTGACTCCTGCCCATTCACCCGGAGCAAACTGAGTTTCTCCAATGTAAGAAATAGATCCTGGTTTAGTTCCACCAACCCATATTCGATCACCAATAATAAAGCTGTCTGTATCTTCAGTCAGTACCAAAGAGGCATCTGAAATACAAAAACAAAAATGTTGGGTACAGGATCCCTTGATCCTAAAACCTTAAAGACAAGTCATTCACACCATATAATTATTGCATAAGCTATATTAGTACCACACCATATTATTAAAGTTTTTGTAGAAATCTTAAGTGTGTGTGAGTGTGTGTGTGTGTGTGTGTGTGTGTGTGTGTGTGTGAGAATAGGTTATGTACATCCTATAGGACACTATCATACTGTTGATAATGAATTTAATTCTCTTTTCAATGAGGATGGGATTAATTTCAAGAGACTACAATCACAAATAAGTAAAAAATAGGCCCTATAGATACCAGTACAGTAACAATGAGGGGTTAAATAATAGACTATAACAACTGCAATATAATACCTGGTCCTGTTGCAATTCTCTTAGGAATAGAAAGATTCGTTGTAGACCCTTTGTTTTCTGAACTACTCAACTTTTCTCCTGGTCTCTTTAAGCTTCCCATTTTAGCGATATTTTATAGCAATAATTAAACTGCCTAGATCTCATACTCAATTTCAAACATATACGCTAATAAGTTTTAGATTATTATTTTGGTTATTGTTATCAGGTAAATTATATTCTGATTATTAAATCAGATCTGAAAAGAAACATATCATGCCTACCTTATATAGTGTGTTAATTATAGAAACTAGCTACAGTATATATAAGAACCAAGACCCTGATCATCAGAAGTTAGCTTTATGACACCAAATGTACCCTGTAGCATTATTAGCAGTTAGTACTACTGTCACCCCTTAACTCCTAACTAGGCCATACAAGCTTGGAGAAATTTCCAACATGATTCTGTTATCAGCATCATATATATATCAGTGTTCAAAATAAACTTTTTCCCTCACCCACCAACCAGGCAGGTACTCAGTAAAATCTACCCACCCAGAAAAAAATCCATATGCCCAAAATTTAGAATACATTCCACATCTCAATTATTCTGAAATAGAATAATAAAGTGATTAGAAAAATGAAAAAAATATCAGAACCAAAGTGAAAAATAAAAGAATTACATACATTCTTAATTAAAAATGAGAATTAATAAATTTTTTATAGTGTACTGTAGTGTAGTTTTTTTAATAATCAGTCTTTCAAAATCTACCCACCAACCAGGTATATAACTTAGAATTTCTACCCACCCAACCCAAAATCTACCTGCCATTGGTGGGTGTTAATTTCGAGCCCTGATATATACCATATAGTATATAATATAAAATCTCTTCTTTAAGACTAAGTGCTATTAAATTTGCAACCTTTAATATACTGCAATAACAGACCTACTAGATTTATTTTGATTTATTTCTCACTGATACTCTACTTCAACCCCAAAGGCTACTGGAATAGACCAAAGCTTGTACCATAATAGCCATGCCAAAATACTTGGCTCCCAATTCAATGAATTTGGTGAATGCCATACCCTAATACACACTCAAAAGAGTATACCAAACTTTGAACCCATAACTAGTGATGATCTTGTACCCACTCTGTCTCATAATGTAGTGATGCAGTTAAGTTGTATTTGGGATATTTAAGTTTGCACCATGATTTCTTATTTCAGATAGCCTAAATGGGTCATTCTCTGTCAGATCAACCAAAAAAAATTGAAATTAACACCCTCATCTCTCATATTTTGCTGAAATTTGGTTTATAGGGAGTTTGTGAGCCCTGAATCCATTTCTGAAATTATAAGGTCAATCCGACCAACGGTTCAAGAGATATGACCTCGGGCAATTTGAGGTCACTCGCGAGGTTACTAACATTTGGCGAGCCATAACTTGGGTAATAATTGTCATAATTATATAAAAGTATATATATTTAGAATCAGAAAACGACAAGGAATCCAAATATGCAAGTTTTAGAACTCTAGGTTGAAAAATAAAAAAGTTACACTGTAACCAAAATTTGAGGTCACGATTTGACCTCTGGGGTATCAAATGAGAATTTTTTTTTTAAATGTAAAAAATGAAGGCATAGGCATTGGCTATTAGAATCAGCAAAAAAAAGTTTGTTTATGTTAGTATTTTTCATGTAACTAACATATAAGTGAACACCATATTCATAAGTTGTGCGTCAATTCTACCTATTTTTTCACACTTAAGCTCATAATTTGACCTATAGAAATTAAAATTACATTTTTTATAGATATAAAAAACAAAGTCAGAGTTCTTGACTAATAGAAACAATCATAAAAAGTTTGTTTATGTTGGTACTTTTCATGTAACTAACTTATAAGTGAACACCATATTTATAAATTGCTTGTCATTTCAAGGAATTTTTATATCTTAGCTATCAATTTGACCTCAAGCTCCAAGAATTTAATAAAAATTGTATTTCACTGCTAATCTACACTGGCAATAATAGTTATAATAGTGAAAGGGGAAGACTAAGCTCACATGTAGCCTAAACAAACCTGTTGAAACATGTTGCTACTTGTCTAAGTGCAGAATCAACACATAGTTGCAAATTCCTTGTCTACAGGTTAGTACAGTTCCAGCCAGCACTGTGGGTGGCTGGTGGGTATGGTGTTTTAATGAGCCTCAGAGACTATCAAGGCCTAAAATATTAAGTGTGTATAGCTATATATTTTCTAAAAATATATATTACCTAATTGTAAATCCTATATCTTTACAGATCAAAATACAATGGTTCGGCACTTGAAATACTGCCAGGACCCTATTCAAAAACACAAGAAACGCATAACAATCAATCTTAGAAAGTGACTGATGTACTTGTTGAAAAATGTGCTGGAAGTGAAAAAAGACTCATTGTTGTGTGTGAACTGCTGGACACTGATAATGAAAAACCCCACTATACTTAGTACCACTGAAAACAACGAGTCTGAGCAGGATTCAATGAATCATCTACTATCAGTGGCTTGAGTAACATCTCTTCAATTCAAGATCTGGACAATGACAGTGATTGCTTGATAAAGGAAATCCTTCAACTTCAGTTGAACCAGTTCTAGCATTTCTGGACCAAACACCAGTTAAAAAAAGTAATTAATAAATTTATAACTTATACTTTACTACAAGGTCTGTTTGATCTACTATATAGCCAATTATATAGCATTTAAGGTACTATAATTAATATTTAATTACTAATATTCAGGTGTGTGAAACCTTTTTTTCTGTTCTTTTCAGAAGGGCTGTCATTAAGCCAGAAAAAGCGCAAGGCTCGTGGTAAGCTATCATCTGCTCAGAAACACCTGAAGGAGAGGCTAGAACTCAGTTATGCTGTTCAAATTACCGAGGAGTAAGTGATACTTCAAACCTGAAACTAAATCTGAAAACATCTAGACAAATAATGAATGAATTGAACAGTCATTCCTGGAGAGCAAATGTCACCATCACAACTACAAATATTGACACCTCACCATACACAATTGAAAAAACAGCTAGTTTCTTTCAAACTACAACATACATGGTGAAAAGAAGCTGTTCACTTAATCAGAACATGGAATCCTTCCGAAGATTCCACTAATGAGCAAAGGAAAAGTGATATCTGAAGAACACAAAGATATAGTTAGAAGATTCTATGAGTCAGAAGAGGTTAGTCGTATGTGTCCTGGCCAAAAGGATTGCGTGAAAGTTATCAGTGCTGAAGGTGCAATGAAGGTGCAAAAACGATTGGTCCTCGGGAATTTAAGAGAGATGTTTGAACTATATAAAAATGATGAAAAGAATCCCAAAATAGGATTTTTCACATTTGCAAAATTACGGCCATCATATTGTGTGCTTGCCGGTAGTGGTGGGACTCATTCTGTCTGTGTCTGCACATACCATCAAAATCCAAAATTGCAGCTGGCTGCATTGGGAGAAAGAGGTCTTTCATACAAGGATCTTATGGATTACAGTGTCTGCAGTACAGAAAGAAGACTTGCATGATGCAACTTTGCAATGATTGCCCAAGAGAAGAGGGTGTCCTGGATTTTCTTGAGTTACTTGACAGTGTGAAATCAGCTCCAAATGAAATATCTTACAAGCAATGGGTGACTGTTGACCGTTGTACAATGGTTGATAAGGTGGAGCCACTTCATGAATACTTATCATCCCTAAGCATGAAAATCCCGCATGGTTCGTCATCACTTTGTTGCTCAGCAACAATCACAGTACTTCAAGCAGTTGAAAGAAACACTACCACCTCAGAGCGAGGTAGTTATAGTAGGTGATTTCTCTGAGAATTATTCTTTCATTGTCCAGGATGCTGCCCAAGGGTTTCACTGGGACAATTCACAGTGTACAGTTCACCCTTTTGTCATCTATTATAGATCATCTGCAGACCAGGAACTTAGCCATTTTAGTGTCTGTTTCTTATCTGCATCACTAAAACACAACACTATAATGGTTTACTCATTCATATTGAAGCTTATGACATATGTTAAATTCAGATGCCCACAATTGAAGGAGGTGCACTATTTCTCAGATGGATGTGCTGGCCAATATAAGAACAGATACAACTTCACAAATCTCTCTTACCATGAAGAGGATTTTGGTCTGTCTTGTGAATGGCACTTCTTTGCTACATCCCATGGCAAAAATGCATGTGATGGGATTGGAGGAACAGTGAAAAGAGCTACTGCTCGTGCCAGTTTGCAGAGAACTACAGAGAGGCAAATTCTTACACCAGAACACATGTTTCAGTTTTGTGAAGAAAACTTGAGCAAGAAGATAAATTTTTTCTTTGTAACTACAGCTGATTTGAAAGATGCAGAAGAACGGTTGGAACATCGATTCAAGGATAGTAGGGCTATTCCTGGAACTCAGAATATCATAGATTTGTTCCCCTAAACAAGGAAGAACTGATGGTGTATCCCATTTCAAGTGGCATTGGAGAAAAGAAAGAATAAGGAAAAGTCATTTTACTAATGAACCTGCAATGCTTGGTAACCTAAAATGTGTCAAACCAGGAGAGTATGTTGGCTGCATTTATGACATGCAAGTTTGGTATGGAATTGTGGAGGAATATTGTGAAGAGTTTGATGATTTCACTGTGAACTTTCTACATCCCTCTGGGTCATCAGGATCAAGTGCATATTATTATCCATCAAACAAGGATTCATGTGCAGTGCCAGGACATCATATATTAACTGTAATGAGTTGTCCTACCCTAAGAGGAGGCAGCAGAATTCAATACATTTTTCCACAAAAAGAAATTGATGAGAGCATCGAGCATGCAAAAATTGTATTAGGCTAGCACATGAATCCTCTAAGTAGGTCTTCCCCTTTCACTATTATAACTATTATTGCCAGTGTAGATTAGCAGTGAAATACAATTTTACATTTTTGCCTTTGTTTTTATATCTATAAAAAATGTAATTTTAATTTCTATAGGTCAAATTATGAGCTTAAGTGTGAAAAAATAGGTAGAATTGACGCACAACTTATGAATATGGTGTTCACTTATATGTTAGTTACATGAAAAATACTAACATAAACAAACTTTTTTTTGCTGATTCTAATAGCCAATGCCTATGCCTTCATTTTTTACATTTAAAAAAAAATTCTCATTTGATACCCCAGAGGTCAAATCGTGACCTCAAATTTTGGTTACAGTGTAACTTTTTTATTTTCAACCTAGAGTTCTAAAACTTGCATATTTGGATTCCTTGTCATTTTCTGATTCTAAATATATATACTTTTATATAATTGTGACCATTATTACCCAAGTTATGGGTCGCCAAATGTTAGTGACCTCGCAAGTGACCTCAAATTTCCCGAGGTCATATCTCTTGAACCATTGGTCGGATTGACCTTATAATTTCAGAAATGGATTCAGGGCCCACAAACTCCCTATAAACCAAATTTCAGCAAAATCTGAGAGATGAGGGTGTTAGGCACTGGTTGATCTGACAGAGAATGACCCAAATCAAAAATTTCTTTCAATATAGGTCAGAAAGAACTGATAGAAGAGAATAATGAAAATTTCATCAGTTTAGGTTACAGGGGACTATATATAAGTTTTTGTTAACTTTTACTGAAGCTACGGTAACTAAGCTGGTGAATTTGTCCCAGGCAACTGGACCTACCAGTACCATTAGTTAAAAGTAAGCAATATATTAGTAGCTAGTCAGTATATATATATTATATTCTTTTCCTCATTTGCGGCTGAATATAGCACACAACCAGGTTTCTCTCAAATTTAAATGTAATTAATCAACAATCTTTCAAAGACCAATTTTGCTGAAGTAGGGAAACTAAAACTAGTTAACAAAATCAGGATACACTGAACCATACCTATCTTATAGATCAATATATCCTGAAAGAAATTACACAAACACAATATAGTTTTGAAGAAATGCCATGTAACAGTCCCCAAGTGTGTGTATATAGTATATAACTATCTACCTTGATATAAAATTATTTTGAAATATCATAATTGCAGTTACAATTCTATTGCAAGACTAGTAAAATGAAAAGGTGAAGGGCTGAGACTATTTATTTAATTTCATAATACTTCATCTTTTTTGAGTGACCATATTCCTTCAAAGTAACAGTCTCCATAGCAAAAACACAAAATACTAACACTTAGAAATATTATGCATCATATTAACTCTTAGCAGTTACACAAATTAGTTTAATTTTCATGTTAAATTCATTAATTGATGGTGTTCTCATTCATCATTACAATCATTTTTTCTATTCTTTTCATCAATCCAGTTGACTAATGACCCAATATACGTATTCCAATGAGGTGGAAAGAATACCAAAATTTTGTGACTGGAGGAGTACAAGTACAAATAAAGTACAGAGTGTATGAAGTAAGCGAGTACAAGTATGATTACAGCAATTTCAGATTACCTTGAGTATGAGACTACGAGTACAACATTTCTCAGTGCTTTATCTGGTACTTGCGTAAGCAAAGCTTATTTGTTATGAGACCATATGAACACATTACAATGGAAAATGAAAAAAATGGACACGAAAGGAACAAAATGTATTTGATTTACTGTTGCATAATATATATATATATATATATTATATATAGATATATATTATATATATATATATATATATATATATATATATATATATATCTGTACTTATAAAGTTATAAGTAATGTCAATTACATAATACTTTATTCAACATCTTTTGCAAGATGTTTTATATTCCATTAAAATAACTGCTTTCTTATAAAAAATAAATAAAAACAAAATATAAATACATACCTTGTAAAACTCAGATGTATATATATTATATGCGCAACCTTCCACAATGATGTCAGATACCACCAGATCTCTATAGATCTCTAACTAATACTAACCTCCGCAATGCCCTGCGCAAGCATTTATAGTCTGCTGAAGGCTTTCTAGAACATTCTGGAAGCTATAGGTTGCTATAGTTACCAAACAGCAGAGACAAATTAGTAGCATGTGGTAATTGGTCATGAGAGGTTGATTGGTCGAGTATGAGTACAATTACAGTGGGCCCTCATTGTTCAGGAGGCTCTCTGCTCGGGATTTCGCAAATTTGTGATGACCCATTTTACTAACATGTTTCGGTAAATTCACAACTGACTCCGCAAATTCATGATTTTGTCACATTTGAGAAATGAGAATCAGCAAAACCTTACAATCTTTTTATTTTTAAATTCATGTTTTTTTTCTTTCCAACCACTCAGCTTTTGCAGCCTCTAGTTAAGTCTAATTATGTCAATCTAGTCAAGCATATGCAGATACTGTAATTCATGCAAAAGTGCTTAAATCATTGTAATAGGGCATCATGCTAGAAACAGTTCTGGACTAGTGTTAAAACCTAGTCCAGTATTTAGCCCTGATAGTCCCTGTTGAACTAAAGAAAAGGCAAGATCATAGTCCATTACTGAAGCCAGAAGGTATGTTTCGAAGTTTAGCACTAAGGATCCCGAACTTAAGTGCTCCTTCTAGCAGACAATCCAGTGTTGTGCAAGAGTCCAAATTTCTTGAAGCATTGCCAGTGTGCTTTGGCTTATAAACCTTTAATTAAGCTATTGCACGTGAATTCATCAAGTGCTATCCACATTGTCTTGTCCAGATAAATTGGGAAATAAACAAAGAACAACAACTCCAGTGAATATAATACAGTTGAAATCTATGAAGTTAAGACCCTCCAAAGTTTTAGTTAATTATTTAGAATTAGTGTTTTGTGCATAAATCATCTTTATATGCTCATTATCATAACTAGTATTGAAAACCAGTTTGTAAAATTCCCCTAAAAATAGAAAACTGAAAGAAAAAACTGGTTTTATCGATTGATTTTTATTTGGCTCAAATTTGCGCGAATGTGCAGCTACGCGCTACAACACACAAAAAATAACTTTGAATACATTACCTATTAAGTTAAATTATGACAAACTGGCAACTGCTCTTCAGTATAATTTTTGCCTATCTGGCAACTCGATCTTCAGTTTGTCTCATCATGTAGGCTGTAGTGTAGAGTCAGTCGACTAAAGCCCTATTCACAGTATAAGACCCTTAATGCCCTTTGTTTCTTAAGATGTCATTTCCAAAATAGGGATAAAATCTAAATTAATTTATATATTTTTTCTTACACGAAGAGTCAATTTTCTGTTTTCTAGGTAAAGTTTTTTTTTATTAAAAAATTTTATTTCAATGTTTTTTCCAAAATAGAGAGAAATTTTATTTTTATTCTTTATAATTTTTTTACAAAAAAGTTTATTTCTTTCTAAGTATAGATGTTTTATTTTAAAAAATTATTTCAAATCTAAATTGTTTGAATAATGTATTATTTTGGCTAAAATAAAATATGTCAAAGTTGTCATTTGCTTATTCATATGCATACATATGATGCTGCATTTTTGCATTCTTTTGACCAAAAAATAGGCAATAAGCTATGCTTGTTAAGAGTTAAAGTCAGTACCTTTCAATTGTGGCTTTTAAAAATTACTACACTTTTCAGTCATAACTGGTTAAAACTGGTTTTCAAAAAACAGATCGATTAAAAACCAGTTTGTAAAGTTTCAATTATTTTTCAACACTAATCATAACTAACCTTACTAACCCCATCATCATTTCAGATTAAAATCTCTTGTCTAGAACCTCCAGAATAAATTTTAAATAATTACTGTTCAGGTTTTTTGTTCAAGTCTAGAAATGGGAGGTTTCAAGTTGTTCTGTTAAATCAAGTTGTAAATAAAACTGAAAAACTTAAATTTCTAGTTTGCTTTCTATAAATCATTAAATACTGCATCAGTCATGGTACATAATGGGGAGATCAGTTCCACATTTGATCATCACAGGGAATAAGGCTGGATAAAAAGTCATACACTGGAATAAAGTTTACTAAATTTGGTGATATTTTCAAGTCAAGGGAAAATTTTTGCATTAATTTTCAGTAGCCTGTTCTGGGCTTCTTCCTGTTTATTCTTGTTCATCCTGGAGTCCTTTCTCTTCCTTTTCTGCCTGAGCACCTTTTTTCTTGCACCCACTCCTTAACATTCCAGCATATACGGTTTGCTTTCCATCACTTGAATGCACTGTGGTGGTCTTGCCCTTCCTGCTTGACATTTTTGTGAATGGTCCTTGCTTGCTTGATGTCTAGTGTGCTGCTTAGAAAAAGATTGAGAACAGCTTCAACTCCTGCCTATCAGTCTGCTCAATCTGCCTTTACAGTGGCCAACCAGTACGATTAGATTCCTACCATAGGAAGAACTGTTTCCAGAGTTAAATCCAAGTGGGTTTTCTAGTTTTCCCACAATGTGGCATCTGCAATACTGCCTACACAGGTCAATGCAGGTTCAGTCATGCTGCGTCTTTCACCAAGTGAGGTTATGTCATTTCATACTCTTCATTGCCAGTGTACTATATTTAGTGTTATTTATAAAATATTATTACTTTATATTACATACAGTAAAAAGTTTTCTTTATGTAAAATATCACTATGTAATATTACAGTAAGATTATGGTTTTATTAGTGTTTGATGCAAATCATTATTTAATAATACATATTGCTTTAGTATATTATGGGCAGTGTTTTACAAAATTGTTCAATATTATCTTTATTTCAGGGTAATAATAATAATCATGACTCCTAAAAGAAAATCTAGCAATGATGATAAGTCAAGTTGTAAAAGATCAAGAATATTTTCTGATTTACAAACAAAAGTTAAAAGTTACTGAACATAGTGAGGAAGGAGCATGCACCAGTGAAATTGCCCAGGAGTTTAACTTATCATGATCAACTGTAGCCAGCATTTTGAAAAATAAAGAGCGGTATAAATCAGCAGCTACGAATACTTCAGGTGATGTGAAAACTAAGAACTCATGACAACATTCTAGTACAAATGGAGAAAAATCTTGTGACCTGGATTCATGAGAAAGAGAAGTTGGGAGACTAAGTTCTGCTTTTATTAAAGAGAAGGCTAGAAACTGTTTTAAGGATATTTTATACTGCCATCCTTGAGCTTTTGGAACCAATTAGCCATTTTACATTGAAAATAGATCTCACTAGCAAAAGGTCGGTGCTACGCACCAATTTTGCTAGATCTGCGGTGCTTCGGCTGAATTGTGGGCCTACGGCGTATTTTATTTTGAACATCAGTAGCCCTTTATCTGGATATCATTCCTATTCCTCTCACCTTGGGCCTCAGTAATTAGGGTGCCTGCGGCCTTCCAGTTACTGGCAAACCAATTATTCATTCAATAAAACTACAGAAAAGAACGCAGCCATGAAAATCTAAAGCTTCACAAATCTTAATACAATGAGCTCAGATTTGAAGCCTAAGATTTTCATGACTGCATTCATTTCTATAGTTTTATTGACCAAATAACTGAACAGACAGTAATTGGGGGCCCTGCGGCCCGCCAAATCATAGTTTTCATTGTTTCGAGTGCATCAATAATATTGTTATAGTGTTCCATTAGTTGTGATAAGCATGATCTTTTATACTGCCATCCTTGAGCTTTTGGAACCAATTAGCCATTTTGCATTGAAAATAGATCTCATTATTCGCAATTCATGACATTTTTCTCATTCCCAATTAATCGCAAACAATGATGACCCACTGTACAGCAATTTCAGATTCCCTCGAGTATGAGTATGATTACAGCAATTTCAGATTACCTCAAGTATGAGTACAACAAATACACGTACTTAAGTACTGATGTACTCTTTCTCTAATTCAAACATCTCAACCTTTTATACTTTGATAAATAGGATTAGGTTAATTTAATAAATTATGCTCCTTCATATACATACTGTATATATATTTCTCAATGCTCAAGAGATACATTAATAGCTTAAGTAGGAAGAAAGGTTTTAATGTGTCATTGATGCAGCTTGACTAGTCCAGACCATTATTTTTTTTCAATTTTTGCGAGTATTCAATCTGAACTTTTGCCAAACTCCTTGCTTTAATGCATAATATGAATAATGTTTGAATAACATGTTTCTGGTACAATTTGTGACTTAAATGTATGAAATAAGCATATTTGGATTCCAAACCAGCTGATAGTCCAGACTTTAGGTTATATGATCTTGGGTTATATCATTATATATACTGTGAAATTCAAGATGTTAGATGCAGTTTAGAGACAGTTCAGTTAATATGCAGCATATGAAATATACAACCCAAGATACTAGTCAAATCTATACTTTTCTGGTATAATTTAAGTGTGTTTTGTCAAATCTTGGTAATCGTGCAATTTATGGTCTGATTCAATTTAGGTTAGGTTATATTAGGTAAGGATTTTTAATTTTTTTATTTTTATCTTAGATTTTAATTGAGATGCCACATCCACAAGGATTAGAACAATTAGTCAATGAAGAAGAGTAAATTAAGAAGCCATATTAAAAAATTTTACTTCAACTTTGATCCAACTATAACCTAACCTAAATAGAATCCAACCAAAAACTTTATGATTAACCAAATCTGACCTTATGCAAACTTAATTTAGGTTGGTTAAGTTTTGGTAATTTTGCACAAGAAACAAGGTCAAATTTGAATAAAACGCACTAAAGTAGATAATTATTCAATGTTTCACCAACACTAAAATTAATATCCAAAATACATTTTTCTAATGTATTTTGGGGTGTTCTATTCAAATATGACCTTCATATCTTGCACAAATGAACTGAAACAAAGTTATGAAACAAAGTTTTCTTATGTTTTGGTTCAATGGGCTACAAACATACATAATATATATATATATATATATTAGTGTGGACCAAAATGGGTGGTAAATTATAAAGTTGAAGAAATCCTTGTTCCACATTAATGCCCTTGTTCCTTTGGACCAGATAGACATGCCAGCAAAATTTTGGTCAAATATGAGAATATTTAGGGGTCCCGAGATTTAATGACTTATAAAACTTTTCCAATGAATAGGTGCGCTTAGAACATCAATGATCAACTCAACTCTTGAGTTGCAACTTATGAAAAAATTTCTTCTTATTTAAGAAATTTTTGGTGTTAATAGAGTACAAAAACAATCTTAGATCATTATTTCAGAGAAAATTATTAAGGAAAACAAAAATTTTGGATAAAATATATTATCCTTAATTGGTCAACTCTAAATTAAAGGCTTTGCCTAATTGGCTTGAACCTTTTAGTTATCCTTTTTATCTCCTAATTTAACTGGTTTATTTTACTATTTCAGAAATTTAATTTTTTAAACTAAAAATGGCTACTCATTCTAAAACTAAAGTTTGGCTCATTGGCCATTTATATAAAGATATACTTTGTTGCCGCTTACCTACAAACTGCAAGTTTTGCAAAAATATTTCTTCCATCAAAAAGAGGAAAAATTGAGACGAAGAAGATCCATTAATCTTTGCTTAGATGAAGTGATGACCTACTGGGAGAAAGCCAGGATTCCCACAATGCGTAGAGACAGTGCCATCCGAAAGATTGACTCTAATAAGCTGTTATGATAAATTGATGAAAAACAGAAAAAGGCCCGAGGAAAAATGCCGTATTGAAGAAGCTATGTTTAAAGATGAAATTAAGGCTGAAATTCTTGATATTGGTCACTCTAATGCCCTTTTGATGATGTTAAATGAAGACAAGCTTTTCTACTTAAGCCAGCAAGAAGATCCTACACAAAGTAGCATGGGTACAGTAGACCAAATTCTTGCAAAAAGAGAGAAAAGAAGGCTTCATCGTGAAGAATTAGAGTGTGAAAGAGCCCTCAAAGAGCAGAAGCGATCTAAAAGATCATTCTTGCCTGCCAATAGAGATGATTTCACATCATCATCACCATCATCAACTAATGACGACAACCTTGAAATGAATTTTCAAGGTCCCTCTGAAGAGCAATTTAAAAAGAAAATGTTGGCTCCTAAAAAGTCAAAGCCTATTGACAAAAATGTTGTAGCAGCCTATGATAGAATGAATCTTTCCAATCGAGATGCAGCTATGTCTTATGCTGTTGTTGCTCAGTCTTTGGGCCATAATTTGGAAAACATTACAGTGTCAAAATCTACTATGCTTCGAACTCGTCAAAAGTTACGCAAAGAAATAGCAACAGAATATCAAGAGCAAGCATTTTGTCCTGGAGAGCCTTTAGTTCTTCATTGGGATGGAAAAATGCTCCCAGAGATATCAGGTTAGTTTTTTTGTCTGATTAATTTAGCATATTTATATTTTATCTCTCAGGTGAAAAACTTAGTTGTGGGTCTGGTTTTCACACCTAGGCAATGTGTTATTATCTGGTTGGTTTTAATTAAACATTTTGATAGCTAAATTTCTATTTAATTAAATTAGGTTACATTTCACTGTCTGAAGCTAGTTTTCACAATCTACACCATTTTACCTTCAAATTAAAATAAATCAAGTTTAATTTAAAATAAATCAAGTTTAATAAGTTTAATTTAAAATAAATCAAGTTTAATTTAAAATAACTCAAGTTTAATTTAAAATTATATATTATATATATATAAATTATAATATATATATATATATATTAAATATAAAATAAAATATTAAATATATATAATATAATATATATAAAATAAAATATTAAAAATAAATATATATAAATTATATCTTTTTCTTGCAGGCGAAGGAAGAACGGAAAGGATTGCAGTGTTAGTCAGTGGGAATGGTGAAGAGAAATTGCTAGGAATTCCTAAAGTCACTGCTGGCACGGGTACGGAGATGGCTCATGTTTGCATTTCTCTCCTGCAAGAACATGATATGACCCAGAGAATTATTGGGCTATCATTTGACACAACAGCATCCAATACCGGAATCCATGCTGGAGCTTGCACTAAAATTGAACAAGAACTTGGAAAAGAGCTTTTATATTTAGCCTGCAGACACCATATTTATGAGATTGTCCTATCTCAAGTCTTCCGGACTTCTATGGGCCATTCCTCTGAACCTGATATTCCAATCTTCAAAAGATTCAAAACTCAATGGGATTTTATGGATCATTCTCAAATCACAACTGCTGTTGATTCCCAAAGCTGCAGAATAATTGAAAGAGTTCAAGATTTAAAAAAATCAAACAGTCTTAATCATGAAGGAGGCACTCAACTCTAAACAGCCAAGAGATGATTATAAAGAATTTTTTCAACTTGTTCTCTTGTTTTTTGGAGAAGAAAGCATTTCTAATACTCCCTTGAAGAGACCTGGAGCGTACCATCATGCAAGATGGATGGCAAAAGGAATTTATGCATTTAAGCTTTTTCTTCTCCAAAATCAATTTAAGATGACTAAAAAGAACTTGATGCAATAACAGAAATTTGTTTATTTGTTGCATTGGTATACGCAAAATCTTGGGCAAAAGCTTCTCAACCAGAGGAAGCCCCAAATGTTGATCTTAAATTTTTGCAAGATCTTGCAATAATGGAGGAAAATTCTTTGATATCAAGTGTTATCAAGCAAGCCCAAAATGCCATTAAACGACATCTGTGGTACCTCTCAGAAACACTTGTTGGATTAAGCTTCTTTGACAAAAGCATATCCCTTGAAGAAAAGGAGCAAATGCGAAATAATATCAAAATGCCTCCAAGAAATAAGGGACTGAAACGTTTAGAAGCAAAGGTAACCCTAGCTTCTTTTAAAGAAAAAAGGATTTCTGATTTTGTTACTTAAAGGACTAAATCTCTTTTTGATGCTCTACATCTCAATTCTCTCTTCACTGAAAATTCTGCATCAACATGGGGAATAGATCCTGAGTACCAAAGAGGCTGTGCTAGAGTTCGTGCCCTTAGAGTGACAAATGACACAGCTGAGCGGGGTGTTGCATTGATTGAAAAATTTAATCAAGCAGTGACAACTAAAGAAGAGGACAAACAATACCTGCTCAAAACAGTTTTCAAGAATCGTAAAGAATTTCCAACAAAAAATAAAGCAGACTTATGAAAATGAGGAAAAACTAATTTTTTCAGCATTAAAAGGAAAAGTGCAATTTTCTCGGGACCCCTAAAACTTGACGTAGAGGTTTCAAATTTTGTAATTTGATTAAGGTAAGCAAAAGGAATAACATTACTCATGTGGAACAAAGATTTTTAAACCTTCATTTTTTTTGGTCCACACTAATATATATGTTATGAGCAGTCACCCATCATTGTCAAGCACTCATACACCAAATATGATACCCGAGTAGTCACCCCCTTAATCTCAAGCACTCAGACAGACCAGACACAAGAAATGTGATATATCACACTCACTGTTCTCATGTTTGCCCTTCAACCAGCCTTAGTGTGTCTTTGCATCCGCTTAGGAACCCCGCATGGCAACTCAGCAAGCTTGGACAAGAGGCCTTGACTTTGAGAACTTCACACTCTCTTTGTCTCATGGTCATGCCTGGCTGACTCATGTGAGAGTGGATTCCTTTGTATATAAGGTGGTGTCCAGGATTTGAAAATCAGATACAGTACTAGAATAGAGCATATCAGGAAACATTAAAGAATAAACCTCAGTGGGCAAAATTATTCAGTAGATCTTCTCAGTGTCTCTCTTGCACAAGTCTTTGTGGGTAACAGGGTGAGAGTTGCCCTGTATGTCATTAGCTTGTGCTTGAGACCTTAGAATGGGCTAGTAAGTGCCTTAGAAAAGGCTCTTTTACCCTAGGTGAGAGGGAGCAATTCACCCCATAGGGAATTGGCTTCATATTGGAATATCGGGATTAAGGATCTGACTGAAGGAAATGCCAGTATCTAGACTCAAATTTTATTTACTTTAACACGACTTTAAATATCAATTATAGACTTAAGAATTACTTTATTATAACCTTTATAAACTTGTGTAGAAGAAATACTTTTATAAGAAGATCCTGTTCTGTGAAGAAATATTTGGGTGCTTACGTATTAACAGGGGGGGGGGCTACCACATATTGATAATTTATAATTGGTTAGGTTAAGTTGTTATAATATTTTCATTAATTGAAAATTTCTAATACATCATATGAGGCGTTGCGTGGAAGAAGGGCAACCTAACCATTTTCAGCAAAAATGAATTATTGCTGATTTTCAGTAGCTTAATATAATATATTAAGCTACTGAAAACAGCAATAATTCATTTTCGCCAAAAATGGCTAGGTCGCCCTTCTTCTACCTAATTGTCAATAAATATCTCTCCAACTTAAAATACATTTTTCTCAAAGATTTGATTTTGGCTAGGTCGCCCTTCTTCCATGCAACACCTCATATTTTTTAAATAGCAATATTTTTTTAAATATTTTTACTCATACTCATGGCCATCATACATATCGGAACATCTAGCAGAGTCAGGATTTCAACACTTTAAAGTTAACCACAAGTACAATTTCGTCAACCCGGAAACTAGTACTCACACACAAGAGATCAAAAGGCTCTGGGGATCAGCTAAGTAGAGAAATAAAAAGCATCAAGGCACTGCACGCCATCACCTAGAGTCATATCTTGCTGAATTTATGTGGCAACAGTCGGTACATGATCACAATCCACTCAATTCCATTCTTAATGCAATTAAAAATTTTTGGCCTCCAGAAACAAATGTTTCTAATGTGTAACATGTATTAATCATTATAATTATTTGAAATATAAATCATTATAAATATTTTTAAAAATATTGCTATTTAAAAAATATGATGTATTAGAAATTTTCAACTAACGAAAATATTACAACTTAACCTAACCAATCATCAATATATGGTGGCGCCCCGTTAATACATAAGTACCAATATTTGCTTGTAATCCACTTGCCTAAATTTAATTAAAGTACCTAAAATTTAACGTTGACTCTCAGTTAATCCATTCTCAACAAGGTAGAAATAAGGGTTAAAGGAATCTTCCTGGATTCCGTAAGCGATGAAGAAATTGTTGGCACACTCTATGGTCATAGAAAGGTAAGACAGACAACCTTGGCTGATCCAGGAGTACTATATTATACCCTCTATACAGGACACACACACACGAGGAGTGATCAAAAAGTATTGATAATTTTATTGCTATAGACAAATGAATGCAAATAAGAAATGACTATTTACATATGCGAGTCTTCCTGCCCTCTGACTTCTGCAGTTTGAAGCAAAATCTGCTACCATGAGTCAGTAGTTGGTTAGAGTCCTTAAAAGGAGTGTATTTTTGCCATATGTATAAATCTCCAAAATGGAATAACACGTATTCAGAGATGAACAAAATGATTAAAACAGCTTTTGGAAATGATGCTCTCAGTGTAGCTAACATTTACAAATGATACAAAAAATTTAAAAATGTAGAAACATCACTTGAAGACAAGGAACGCAGTGGCCACCCTTCCACTTCTCATACAGATGAAAATGTCCAACATATTCAAATTCTGGTATGAGCAAATATTTCTCTATTTTTAAAGTTTTTGTGCAATTTGTAAGTGTTAGCTACACCGAGAGCATCATTTCCAAAAGCTGTTTTAATCAATTCATTCATCTCTGAATGTGCATTATTCCATTTCAGAGATTTATACGTACTGCAAACACACACCCTCCTTTTAAGCGCTCTAACCAACTACTGACTCATGGTAGCAGATTTTGTTTCAGACTGCAGATGCCACAGGGCAGGAAGCCAGGAAGACTCACATATATAAACAGTTATTTCTTATTTAATATTAACCACCTGGTAAACCTTAACCTGTATTCTCTGATTGTTTGCTAGCCAGGGTGGCTTCGACCCCCCCACCCCATGATAATATATACATACTAAACTTGATAATTATTGAATGTGAAGGTCACTGTTGGTGAAACATTCAATAATAACCCAAGAAAAGTATAGATTTGATTAGACTCTTGGGTCATGTATTTTACTGTATAATTACCCTACCCTACATGCAAATTACTAAGTAAGCCTAGCCTACACCAACACCAAATGGCATTAAAACTTGATTTAATCAGGCATTCTAAGGTCTGGTAGGAAATCACTTTAATGTCAGCCATAACCAATCACAGGAAGAAATGAAGCCCAAATTTAGGCTTGGTTAAGCTTGGCACATAGGGCCTAATTTAA
Organism: Bathynomus jamesi; assembly: GCA_023014485.1. NCBI lineage: Eukaryota > Metazoa > Arthropoda > Malacostraca > Isopoda > Cirolanidae > Bathynomus > Bathynomus jamesi. The sequence continues at coordinate 96,692 of JAJOZX010008837.1, read as the reverse complement.
GCCCTACTGGAAACTAGGCTACGCATTCAAGTAGGCCTAGCCCAAATCCTATAACTAAGCTAAGTAGTTATGCTAACCCATTTGAGGACTAGCCTAACAGACCTAGGCTATAATCTCGATTTAAAAAATATAGTACAACAATCAGGGTAGGCTACAAGAAAACTACGGTAATGGTACCGTACAATAGGAGGGTGTTATAGCAGTCAAACGCCAGATTTAGCTATTAACAGTCCACACAAGTATTAATAACAGCCTTTACAATCAAGTTACTTAGGCTAGAACCAGTAGGCTAAATTTGCCCATAAGAATAGCCCTCATTAGGATATAAAACTTTATTAATAAGCTAGGCCTAACTGTCAGCTAGTTAGGCTATGCCAGGATTTATTAGTTGGTTGATTCAAAGTATAAGATTCATTGGTCGTTCTGTTTGATATTCTTCAACCATGAAGAGTCATTGAATCAAGACGACTTGGATGACCTCAATAGGCCCAAGTGGCTCATATTTTCCACATGTAATGTAATGACGAGTATGGGGAGTAATTGCATTATTTGCACTATTTTGTTATTTCTCTCCCTAACACAGTTACTGAATACGGTATTTTGTCTATTTCTCCCCTACATTTCGTCTTTATCAAAGGAGTTGTCCGATTGTTAAGACTAAATTCCAGAGATATGCAGCATTAAGGCTTTTTGCAGACTAGGCTATTGCTTATTTGCTCTGTATGTCACGCTACCATCGATCAACAAGAACTTCGACCGTATCTGAGTATCTGTGAGTGACAAAGGTAATTTAGAAAAAGAACGGCCTCCCAAAATTAAAATAATGGCTAATCAAAAATAAATTCAGAAAAAAAATTAGGTACTTGTAGGTTATCTCCCCCTCCCACGCTTGATTTGTCACCGTGGCAAATAGCATGAAGTCGCAGTAAATTCATTCTGGCTGAAAAAGCAGTAATTAAATTGTGCAAAGGATTGGTAATATTTACTGAAACAGATACTATTAAATATATAATTTGGCTCGTGTAATAATTATTGATACGATTTATTTTTTAAACTAATTTATGGCCGGATTCTGAAGGATCGCCATTATAAAGTTAAGGATAACCTGAAGATCAGGGCCCCCAGCCTTTTTTAGTTAGCTTTATAAGGCTAACTAACGAAAATATCACGACCTAACCTAACCAATCGTCAAGGGCGTACAGTTGACCTAACGATTGGTTAGGTTAGGTCGTGATATTTTTGTTAGTTAGCGTTATAAGGCTAACTAAAGAAGGCTGGGAACCCTGATCTTCAGGTGATCCAAAGTTAATGTAAGTTTTATAACAAATCAACAACCAATGTGCATCAAACATTCTAGAACGAAATGCTCGTTTGATTGTTCTGCGTGCGTGCTATTTGCTACGATGACAAATCAAGCGTCGGGGGGGAGATAACCTACAAGTACCAAAAAATTATACATCACTGTTGAAAACAATTGTTTTACCACTTCTAGTGGAAGTTTCGAAACTTTTTTTTTTTTTTTTTTTTTGTGAAATAACTGTTTAAAGTTACTAAAAACCTTAATATATCGTCCCATAGTCATCAAACCAAAGAAAACAAAATGTAAAGGATTCTTAACCAGCGCCAATACTGTGTATATTTAATTTTAAATATATCACTGCTAACTTGTATTATGTATAAATGGATGACTGTGTATTTCTGGTGATCGTTTTAATAAAGCATACAGGATATTAATATTTAGTAGTGTTTATGAATCCTCAAATGTTAAATTTTAGTTAGCCTATAAATTTTGCTTTCTTCTATTTGACGATTATGATAAGGCATACTATGATAAAGTTTAGCAATTTTTAGTAATTGTAGATAGTTCATTTCACAAACAAAAAGTTAATTGTCTAATTAAGACTTCCATTAAAAGACGACAGAGTTAATTTAACTGAAAACCGCCATTGCTTCACTTAATTTTTGGAAGTCCTGTTTGTTCTCTAATTTATGTCGTCATTTCTCTGTCGCAGTCTCTTACTGTCTCTGAGGAATTTATGTAATCTGGAACCACTTTTTAATTAATTTTTCTATCACGGCTCTACTCCAGTTTTTTCTCATTAAAATCAATACACGTTTCAGATTCCAGAATCCCTTCCAACGATCATCTGATCCCATAATCTATTAGCCAATCAAAAATTTCCGCGCGATGTCGCTTCTGTCAGCACTTTTAAATTTTAATTCATACTGTACTTTTAAAAAAATTTATTTAGTATTTATGTTTTAACTTTGTACATTTTATTATAGTAATTATTATATTTAAATTTGCTTTAATGACTTTACAGAAGCTGTTCATGTTTTTCTAACAAAATTTTAATTGCAATTAAAATGTTCCGAACTTCCGACCTATAAACTGACAATTACACCGGTCTGCTTGAAAATCGATTTATTTATTTTGAGTTGTGATTCTGAAGCAGTTCGCTGTGCTGAATTAAAAAATGCTACCAGTTTTTTTCTATCACCCACAGTTTTAAAGTTATTAGCAAAACAATTTTGGAGCGTTTTGTAATTTTTTACCGTTTTATCTTTAATTAATTTCGTTTTTCATATTTTTCAGATAGATAATTCTAACATTACGTCTTTAAAATTTTAATAATGGCTTCTAGAGGATGTACCCATAGTCCAGACATATTTTGTTATATTTGTGGTCGGTATGTTGTTGTAAAACAAAGGACAAATGTAACGACCTTCATTCATTAAGAGAGCTTATCATGCTTATTTTGGAATTAAATTAGGAGATCAAGACAAAAGTTGGGCTCCACACAAGGGTTTGTCTTACGTGTGTTGCGGCACTAAGGAATTGGAGCAAAGGTAAAAAGAAAAGTTTGCCATTTGGGATCCCTATGGTATGGCGCGAGTCTAGAAACCATACCGACGACTGCTACTTCTGTTCTTGCAATGTTAAAGGTTATAATGCAAAGAATAAAGAGAGCCTTCAATACCCAAGTCTTCCATCTGCAATAAGGCCGGTACCCCATGGTCCAGAAGTTCCTATTCCCCGTCCACCCGAGAGTCTGGATCAATACAATTCAAATTCTGATTCAGCTCCAAATCCAGACAATGATGATGTTTATGAACAGCCAACAGCTGACCGAGATCCTCCTAAACCATTAACCCAAGCCGAACTAAATGACTTAGTCAGGGATTTGAATCTGCCTAAGGACTGCACAATTTATTGGCATCCGACACATACTTCGCTTGGTAAAGAAGGTAAATATATTTTGTTTCTTTCATTCTTTCATAAACAAGCAATATGCTTGTCCAAGAGCTAGGAGCTATTTAATTCAATTCTGCTTTAATTAGGTTTTACTCTATCACTTAAAGATTTCGTGCTACATGGGGTGTTGTAATACCTCATCTGTCCCCAAATGTTAACCACCCATTGACGGGAGGGGAGAGAGTATTTTGCTGGGAACGGGACTGGTTGTTATATATATATTTACCCTACATTATTATGTAAGCGTTACTGTAGTCTATAACAACAAAATTTATGGTTTACCATGTGCAATCCAATGTTGGTCTCGATAAGATGGTTCACATTTGGGGATAAATGGGGGATTTATGACACACCCTGTAGTAAGAAAACCATACGTGATAGGGAAAAACTAACTATATTTTTGAGATCAGCGCATTCAAATTATATAGAATCACCAACTAGTTTGTAAAAATCGATCGACAAGTTTTCAAATGTGTACTGGTGTTATTTGCAATCAACTTTGAATGGGCTCAGACCTCAAAATCCAGCATCAACGCAAAATTCTCTGTCGCATTTGCGACAATGGAAAATTGATGGAGACGAAGTTACATTCCATTACATTTGGACAACATGAAGCCACTTGGTCCTACTAAAGTTATCTAAGTCAGATAGACAGTCTAAACTATATTTTATGGTAGAATTGTGCAAAAATTCAACTTTAGGCCAGTTAATTATCATTAAACTATTTCCCAAACTATTTAAAAACTAAGAAGTAGACTACATTATTTAAATCTTATCTGAAATATACAATATTTATATTATTTTCAAACTATCTGTTTCATTTATGAAAGTGATGACTGATGAAGATAGTTTGAATTTCCTTGAAGGTAATTTAAAGTGATAATTTCTGGTAACAGTTAAATGTAAAAAATAAAAATGTTATATTACAGATGCAGATGGGATCCGAGCATAGCTGGCTTAACGTGGTTTAAGACGAGTGTTTAACTTGGCCTAGGTACATTATGTATGCAGGATAAGCATGCCTACAAATCTATCGCCTATGATTGAGAATGATCTGGATCTCGGAAGATTTTGATTGATGCTCAGATTTAGGTGCAATTATCGCTAAACTATATTACAAGATTATAAGTTTACAAATAAATTAAGATCTGAAGATCAACTCTGGGTTAGTCCAAAAAAGGTAAAATGAAAAGGTATCGACATACAAGTAATATACTGCATATAATGCTTTACGCTTATGAAGGTGTACTGACAGAAAAAGTATCGAGATAAGAAGTAAAGGAAAGTTACAAAATTGCATAATCTACTGAAAAACAAATTATAAAATACATTCACACCAGGATTTGATTTTATCTCGTATATCCAATTGTTCATGAAAAGAACTTATAAATTAAAGGATAAGACGAAGTTTTTACTACTGTACATATCATTAATATATCTCTAAGCCATATATTTTGTAAAGGATATTTTCTTCTGTTATTTAATGTGCATATTAATAACTTGATTACTCCATTCAATGCGACAAAAGTACGATATTGGAGATAATATAAGGATAAATAACTTGGTATATGCCAATGATTGGGTATTTATAAGCCCTTCGTTGAAAGTTTGGGCTCACCTGAAGATCAGGGCCCCAGCCTTCTTTAGTTAGCCTTAAGGCTAACTAACGAAAATATCACGACCTAACCTAACCAATCGTTAGGTCAACTGTACGCCCTTGACGATTGGTTAGGTCGTGATATTTTTGTTAGTTAGCCTTATAAAACTAACTAAAGAAGGCTGGGGGCCCTGATCTTCAGGTGATTATATATATAAACAAACAGTCGTGCCAGAGTATAATAAGCTCCCTCGTAAAAAATAAATTGTATCATGTATGACAACTATTGAAGATGGCACTTATGGAAAACTGATGAGTGGGTAGTTGGGAGGTAACGAAAATGGTTCACTGAGTAGGTAGGTAGTTAATCTAACAATTATTAAATTCCTTTTATGTCAATAACTGGGTGGATGAAACCAATTGGTTGCTCACCAGAGTTATTCTCCACACTAGTATTTATATACTGTGTGAGAAGAGCGTGCTCGGTAATAGAGATACATTACCGCTCAACCAACCGAGGAAAAAACCAAGACAACGCTGGTGGAAAAAGCCCCGCGAAGAGGAGAACAAAAGAGAACGAAAACGAGGAACAGGGCGAAAGGACGGAACTGGAGAAGGGACGAGAACAGACAACGAAAAAGATCCCCACCAGCAAGTACGCTCTCGACAATTACACAACCGGAGAAAAGAGACTCTCCAATAACTAACAGTAAGTGACTAATTGAGTTTTTAACCCAGCAATTTAATCACATTAAATTAAGCTGGGTCAGACAAGTTAGGCCTACATTGTGGCCTAAGACCCAGCATCAACTCATAGCTTAACAAAGGTGAAGGTAGATTGCCCTAACCTAAATTGGTGAGGAATCCTACTGTGGACCTCAATTTATCTGCCCGCTCTGGACCATTTCCGGAATCTCTAGGCTGACCCCTCTAGGCTAGACTTGATCTACTCTATAGTTAGACTGGAGATATAAGGGGTGGGTTAATTGTGGACCAATTCATACAGAGCATTTTTCGCAGCACTAATTTCGGAAATATAGAAATACAATAGCTTTTCCAAGAGATTTAGGACAGCCTGGAATACACTTGACAAAGACGATTCTTACTTTCACCGATTGTCCATTTACGCGATATGTCACAAGCACAAACTGTACGACAAATATACACATTTACAAACTCTCTTTAACGCAAGATACATTCTTTTTGTAGCCTAAAGACAAACCTTCCGCAATATAATTGGTTGTTTCAGCGATTTTTCCGGTGCTTATTTTATTCCGGCGGAGCTGTAATGCATTCAGAATGCAGAAATAGTCTCTCTCTACTTTTTGCAAAGGGAACTGAGCAGGATCAAAGTATATCAGTCCCTGGACCGTTTATAATGAAGTATTTCACAAACTTCTGAATTTCCTTTCAACTAATATGCGTGTTTAGTCTCGATTCCGGACCTACGAGTACATGCGTTTTCGGATAAAAGAATTGCGTAGTGCTGTATCTTACCTGAATGTCTTCGAACCCCAGCTTCCGACAGTTTTCTCTGATGACTGTTAAACTCTTTAGCGACATCCGGAGTATCTGTAATCGAAAGTTGTGATTAAAACTAGAAATTTTAATGCTTGTGAGTAAAATCTTTCAAATTTTATTTATTTATTTATTTTAGGTACAGATATTTCTCACAGAATGAGACGTAGAGTACGGTCATTAAACACTACTCGGCTGAAACCCATTTTGGGCAAAATGGAAACGTTTCAAAACTATGTAAATACATTTAAAGTGCAATAACTGCACTTACATAAGATGGAAAAGCAGAACTGTAATAAAGTGGGAAACTAATTGCTAGTGAGACGTTACGTGGTTTCAGAGTCAGCGCTCCTACCGATTAGGTCTTCCAGAACCCCTTCCCCCTTCAAAATAAAAAAAATTGGCTTAAGTGAGGCCAGTATTTACGATGTCAACCCATACTCAATTGGACACTCTCGCCTTTAATGACTTACTTTCCATCTTTCAAAAGAAAATAAAGGAGAATTCCTTCAGTGTTTTTAAATATAAAAAAGTACGTCACATTAAAGTTTCACTGATTTTGCTTAAATCTTTTTACTCTAGTTCATTATTTGTATTCACATTTTGATGTAAAAATTTTTATTTTAATCCTCTACCGCCGAATGAGTCGAATACGTACCATTTCAAATACACGCATTAAGACATGTCAACTCTCACTGATTTTAAGTCTCAAACTCCTTTATGTAGGATATGTTTCCAGTTATCAAAATTAGGCACAGGCAAAAATCAGGCAAAAATCTTACGGATTTTCCTACTTCAAGGTTGACGTTTCTGCGCATTTAGACTTAACCGTACAAAAACGTAGGATGTTAAAGGATGAATAAGTGAACTTTAACCTTTTTCGGGTAATGTATAAAAATTTTATTTCAAGTGCATTTCCCTTTTTATTTGTTATTGTTAAGCTGTATCAAATTATAACGGTATTTGGGTTTGTTTAAACTCTTTCGTAACGACAAAGGTTCTAAGAGAGAGGGAACCTACGACTTTACATGGGATCCGAGCCACTGGTCGGTACATCATTTAAACACAGAAGACAGTCACTCATCCAAGTACTGAATAGACTTATCATCGTTTAATTTTGCTAATCTAACGGGAAACGATATTGCGACATGGCGCTGATACTAATGCTTAGTAAATTTCAACGGAATGTTGGTCAACCATTTGTGCCACACGACCTTCCCTTATAAGGAAAAATATCTCACCGAAAGATTTCTTTCGTATGTCATCGCTGAAACGACGTCTTGCTACAACTTCATCTTCATGAAGTGTTGCTGAAAAAGAGATTAAAAAATTATTTAAAAAATAAATAATTATACAAGATTCGGTTAATAAATTTGATTTAAAAGAAATACATTCACTAGTTATAATAATGTTATAATGTTTCAGATCAACAAAGACCCTAGGACCCATTCATGGCTAGTCTACCTAACCGTGTTTGTAATTGTAACTTTTAATGCATTTATGTTTAATTTTACTTGGTACGTGACCTTTTCATGTAAAATATTTTCAGTTAGGCCTATTTTTTTTTTTTTAAGTAATGACAGATACTGTACCTAAGGGTCTCCTGAATGGGGAAGGTTCCTCACTAAATCTCCTGGATGAAGTCATCCTGTAATTTGAAAGATCAGGAAGTGTGTTCGGAAGGAATTGCTTGTCACCAGGCCTGCTGGAAATAGTCAGAGGTGGCTTAGAGTTGATGGGAGAAAGGTTGTTATTGTACAGGTTATTGAATCGGTTGTTGTTATGATTATTATAAGTTGAAGAATTCCCGTTTCTTTTCGCGAAGTCGCTGTTGTAAGAGTTGCCAAATGTATTCAGATGAATAAATCAAATATACTCTCTCGTTTTGGGGAACTGGTTTCTCGTTGAGAAGAGGTTTCTGGCAAGGAATTAAATTTAGTCACGTACGAATCGCTATAGAAGTTCTTCAGGTTATTGAAAGTGTTGCGATTAGAAAATTTTTTTTCAGCAGTAGTAGTAGTATGGGTCGCGTAATTATTGTTACGATGAAGAGATAGGAGCTACTTTGAGGTGAAGGAGACCTGGAGTTGTAGCTAAAGGAATAGATTCCGCTGTCTTTGTCGTCGTTACTGCCTTGTTTCCGGTAGTAGCTCGACGCGGGAGTGAGTCGTTGAGGAGATGTCGATCGCGCTCTGAAGTTGCTGCGTATCGTATCGTCGTTCTCGTAGCTGTTGCTCCTCCTGAAGATATTCGTGACGGCGAATACCTTTGTGGGGATGGAGACCTGGAAGGCAAAGTGTAGTACTTTCTTTCTCTTCGTAACTGGTGCTACGACGATAGATGCTCGGAGGAGGGACGATTCACGAGGGGAGGACGATCTCGATCGATTGCTGTAGTTGCTGTCGACGTCGTAGCTGTTGCTCTGACGAATGTTTTGGTAACTGGGGAGGAAAACGATAGGAGAGGGGGACCTAGATCTAAGACTACGGAAGGGACTTTCGCTCCTCTGGGTGCTGGGGATCTGGTAAGACCGCTCAGGGGATCTTATTGGGGAGGGTGATCGGGAGTCACGGCTGCCGTTCTCAGAAGGTTGGCTGATGGAGCGGCGGTAGAATTTGGAGGACGGAAGGATGCGCTGAGGCGAAGGGGATCGAGAATGAAGGCCAAGAACTTGTTTTCAGCTTCTTCTGTAAACAAAAAATTATGAATTTCGATTCTAAACAATTTTCGTCAGAATTCAGTTTATTTCAGTCCTTCATTTTAAAAACACCGCAGGAAGTCAAAATCCATATAAATTTGAATAAGGATATAATAAATACTAATGTTTGGGGTTATTGACCTCCTTCGTAACGGCTACAAAAGGTCATGTAATGGGAGGGGACCTATATCTTTACGGGGGACCTGAACCATCTCTGGGTCAATACATTTTCTGAACAACGCAGCCCTTTTTTTGTGGCATGGAAGGAGGGACCAAGGGCGAATTGCCCGCAAAAGCGCTCCCCCCGCCACGCCCATAGAAGAGCTAAAATCAAGGTTCAGGGTTTTGTGAGATACCTGACAGGGGGGAAAGAATGGAAGGAGAAGATTGTCCCGAGATGACCGGTTGAGGTAGGTGAAAGATTGAAAAATACCTTAACAGCACGATGCAAATTATTACGAAGGTTTGGTAAATAAACTTTTTTAAAGTACAACTCCTGAAAAAAAATATTAAATTGGTTTCAGTAAACTAAAATTTGCATCAAACATTATATTTAAATTTAAAATGGCGCTAACCCTGGAAATCCTTTGTCAGACTGATTGAATTTATTCGAACCTGTAAATTGAATTTTCATTGTGGGGTTATGTAGTAGAACCCACACTAATCTCTGTGTGTGGGGTCCCACGCTGGGTTTCTGGGGTTAAACGTTAATTCACAAAGAGGGCATTAATTTATATAATTAAAATTGTTTCTATTAAGTCCTATAATAAAAATCAATCAGGAGAGCCAGAAAATAGGAGACCCCTTAGACCAGACGAACGCGACCCATTACGATAATTCCTCGATTATTATTAACCACCGGGAGTCGAGCCCCCGACCTCAGTATATTCACTTCGCCTATAAGGAAATGATATTATCCACTGAGCTATGGAAACTGGTCCTATATTAACCTTAGCGACCATACATAGGCGGATTCAGCGGGGGAAGCAGGGAGCTTAATTGAAGCAACGTGGACATAAGCATTCAAACGTCTTACCTAATTTCATTTAACCAGGATGTATGGGGCCTCCAAATTAAGCCCCGTTGCTTCAATTAAGCCCTCTGCCTCCCCCCACTCACTTTAGATCGCCTACGAGACCATATTCTAAACTAGAAAAAAAAACTGGCAGTGAAGTTTTATTGACATCCATCATAAAAACAAAAATTTTAGCTTCCAAATAACCACTGAAAACTCTTTCAAATACTCCCAACACGTTTCTTGTCCATACCCACCGTCATACAGTGACGTGGTATCTTACCAATTTCTCTGTTCCTTAGCCACTCTTCGCTTAGTCGTCGCAGTTTCTCGAATTCAGCATCGACTTTGTTCCGTCTGCGAAGGAAAATAAAAAAATGTGGAGTAACGAAAGTAAAAGTTAGGTTAACTTAACCTAACCTAAATAATGTTTTTAATGATTGAAAATAGTTGGTCACAATACACAAAAGGTACGTTATCCTAAATATTTATTAAAGACATTGACCCGAGGGTGGTCTTTATATATATATATATATATATATATATATATATATATTATATATATATACACAAAAACTCAACTCTGTGTTCCTGATATACATATATATTGATAATTAAAGTTATCAGTGCATGCCCCAGGTCAACGTATGCCCAGTGGTAATTGGCAAACATATACAAAATAATTTTATTGCGTGTACACACACACACACACACACACACCCTACAGACATGTATGTACAACATAATGGAAAACGAAAATAAGGTGGAGATGATGAATAGTGAAAAAGGACAAACTTAACAGGAAAGAAAATAGACATAAAACCGAAGGATTGGTTAAAAAATATAAAATTACCCATCCCTGAAGATAAGGCAGTAGTAGTCTAAATCACAGACAGACAGCAAGTGGAGGAGGCGGGTCGTATGTACGTATTGCAGTGCTTTAACAGACCTTGATGTGCGCGTATGTGTGTAACACACACAGACAGACACACATTCCTTTGCAGAGGTTAGTCCATTACTCAGTTATAAAGTCGTAACCCACAAACTTTTACAATAGAAATCTGTCATTACTGAATAAAATTTAAGTTAATTTTAAAATACCTTTTTCTTTAATGGACAACAATATTTTACTATTTTGAAAACTTAAAATTACCGACTAGTTCTGGATTTTAATTTAGAAATTATTAACGACTACTTAAGAACTGTAATTGAGTGGTTAGCCATCCTTTTTCTCAAAATTGTTTTAATCCCGTCTATATTGTACATCTGTAGTGAAACCTGTCCAGAGAGAAGGTTACGCCTTAACAACCTCACCAACATTTATAACTTTCCTTGCTTTACTTACTAATGCAAATATTAAAATTATTATTTTTAATATTAAAATTATTTTTAATATTAAAATTATTATTTTTAATAATAATAATATTATTATTACGAGTTCAAACGCCTAAAACCAAAATAAGATTAGATATAAAAGACTCTTGAACCCTAATTTCAAATGTAACTACAAGTGTTAACTAATAGACATATATATATATATATATATAATATATATATATTATATATATATAACCTTGGTTAACCTTGGTTTGCTTCCTTCCGAATTGTTCGTTCTGACTAAAGTCAAGTTCGTTGTTCCACTTTGGACCTACAGCTTAACGTGGAATCCGTGCCACGACCCAGCACGGGTGGTCGAAATTAAAGTCCTTGCCCGGACTCTATTCACGACCTCCCATCAGCAGCCAGCGTCTTAACTACTAGGGTACCATTTATTTATTACCAACATTTTTTTCTGGAAGGATGAACAGCTGGAAGCTGCGCGCCGCCTGCTTTCGCGGAGTCGAATCCGGGGTCGTGTATTGTAGTCAGCAATGCTAACCGCTACACCACATAGTATACATACATACATACATAGATAGATAGATAATAATATACTGAAAGGTATAGTTTCTTTGTTCCCGACTTTAAGACACCTGTATATAAATAGATAGATGCGTGAAGCATGCATGCATACATAAATATACATAAATGCACACACATACAAAGAGCGGTTAGGTGGTAACAACGTGGGTTGATAAAACAAACTTCTTTTGCCCGAGAAACTGATTACGAGATGAAAATGAACAATTTTCTCACTGGAATAATGTCGCTCTCATATTTACCTTTTGGGATATATAAAGGCGTCACCAGAGCTCACATTCAACCCTATTTAGAGCGAACGAATAAACTGTGACGCCATTAACGAAGAATTCAGTCTTCAGCATACTTTATAACGCCACCAATGCGATCACACAAACACACACACACACACGTGTGTGTGTATATATATGTATATAAATAATGCACGAGAAAATTACATACAAAGATTATCATATGATATGTTAATCACAATCAAAATTGTAACAAGATCAAATGTCATGAAAGAGATATTATATATGAGAGAGAGAGAGAAGATGAGAGAGAGAGAGAGAGAGAGAGTATGAGAAGAGGGAGAGAGAGAGAGAGAGAGAGAGAGAGAGAGAATTAAGAAAGGGATCAAAAGGAGGATATTAGATCACTGCTACTTGAACGTTGAAATCACCCTGAATATAATGAGTATACAGTATAAAGTAATAAATAATGTCTCTCTCTCTCTCTAGGTATAATTACATATATATAGTTTGCGAGACCTAATTATCATAAAAATTCCAGACAAGATTGTCAACAAATGTAATTTTAACACGTAATGAAATAAGATGCTATTTATACGTTCAATTAATACTGTATATGCAAATAAACAAGTTTGGCGTAAGGAATTTTGTTATGCGGAATAGTGTGTGTGTGTGTGTGTACAATTATATACATCATATATATTCATCATATAAGTGTGTGTGTGTACAAATATATACATATATAAGTGTGTGTGTGGTGTGTGTGTGTGTATATACTCACCTTTATATCCACAGAAACACTAACTTCACTAATAACTAACAAGCTAATGATCAAAGTTTTTTTTAAAGAGGAGTTGTCGAGAAAACGTGTTCACAGCACGTCTAAACGAAGACTGAAAACTAGACTCGAAACTGCCACATTCTAAGCACAGAGATTTCCTATACCCACAAAACGCCTTCATATCGGGGTAGGCGAAATCGGTGCCAAATATAATAATATATTTAATATACATATACATATATAACGAGATTATATAAAAAACATATAAAATTAAAAGTGCCCCTCAAAATGGGTATTGGTATATTTTTGATACAATTGTGTGGGTTTTAACATTTAAAACCCAACTAATTTTTTAATCATTCAATATCATATTTTGAATGAATAATGATCAAATGTTAAAATCCAAAAGTGATTAATCGAATTTACTAAAATGACATTAAAAGACATTAAAGTTATATATATATATATTAATATATTATATATATATATATATATATATATATATATATAATATATTATATATATATATATATATTATATATAATTTTTTTTTTTTTTAAGCATTAGTTTTCTTCAAACGACGATTCAGGATCGATTTGTGGTCGACCCCTCTGCAGTATTCCACCTAGTTTGGGGGACTTTTGATAAAGGAGAGAGTTGCTCTCTACTCTCAACCTCGTAACCAGCTACGCATGGCTGATCAGGGTATTTGCACAAGAACCAGTCCAGTTGGTTCTTGAAATTATTCAGGTTGGTGTGCTGGAGGTTCCTCGGTTTTTTTGGCAGCACGTTATAGATCTTTGGGCATCGTTTTCTGATGCCCATCTTCGTTTTCATATGAAAACAAACCTGAGAATTATGGAGTCCTTATATACATATATAGACAAAAGCCGAAGTTGAATGACTAATATATATATTATATATATATATATATATATGTATGTGTGTGGTGTGTGTGCATTTAACTGCAATGACCACGCAGTATATAAATGAATAGAAACGACATAAGTATTAAGGAACGTTTCTGCACACGAGGAAGAGAAATCACGAATAAATGAAAAATGAGGCGAACCGCCCGGGAATCGAACCCAGGGCCTTCCAATTGCCGGTTGGATGCGCTACCATTACACTGCGTGGTCATTGCAGTTAAATGCACATATTCACGATTTGCGAGGGTGCCCTCTCAGGGCCTTGGTTTCTGCCCTATGTAGGAGAATTTCGATTTGTGAATGATCGAGGTCCGTAGTGTAATGGTAGCGCATCCAACCGGCAATTGGAAGGCCCTGGGTTCGATTCCCGGGCGGTTCGCCTCATTTTTCATTTATTCGTGATTTCTCTTCCTCGTGTGCAGAAACGTTCCTTAATACTTATGTCGTTTCTATTCATATATATATATTATATATATATATAGTTTTAAGGTCATCTTAAAGGTAAGTTTAATTTACCAATCTTAAAGGTAGGCTTGACTTATCACTTTTAAAGGTAGGCTTGACTTTCATAAGTTAGTACTGGGTGTAAATAACTTTACATTGTTTTTATAAGTGAACGAAAGGAGTATATTGAGCTTCGAGTAACATAACAACAGGTTGTTGTTTGAGGGAGTTGTTCAATCTCCTTCGTAACATCTCTAAAGGTCATATGACAGAGGGAATCTATAGATTTACGTGGGATCCGAACCATGGGGTCGATACATTATCTGGAAGTAGAGGACGATCACCCATCCAACTAACCCATACCCATTGTCGCTTAGTTTCACTGATCGACGGAAAGCGGTATTACGATACCGACCACGACGTAACCCGTAATTTAACAGGTGTAGTAAGTATATCTTCAGGTTGGTTTTAGTACCTGACGAAGTACTATAGAAGACGTATGAACGGTACACTTGGAACTTAAATTACAAGTCTGATTATACATTTTGGACCCCATTTTAGTAGCATTCCAAATGCATAATTCACATTCATTAACAATATTCTGAGTGTAATTCACATTCATTAACAATATTCTGAGTGTAATTCACATTCATTAATAATAGGTTGTACGTTTCAAATGAAAGATACATCTTCATGCATCTTCGTCAGTAGTTTGATTATACGTTTCGGCCGAAATGTATAACTACTGACGAAGGTGCATTGCATTATACATCAGTAATACTACTAAAAATGGGGCTCAGAATGTATAATGAAACATTTAACAAAATTTAAAGAAATAAATAGCTAAAAGTCGATTGTAGTTTACATTTAAACAAAAATAATTGACAAAAATAACTATTACGTGGGTCCTAAATGCTACATGCTAAAGAGTAAACATTACGAATAGAACTTTACTTCATTTCGGCGAACACGTGATGCATACCCACCTACCCATCATACATACATATGATGCATACCCACCACGGAAAATTTTATATATATATATACTTTGTCAATAAATCTTACGAAAAAAATTAAACCTGAAAATTTGAGGAAAACATATTTATGACCGTTTTCTTTTGTCATTACCTTTTAAGGTAAACTTTGAAAATTGACGTTTCACTCAGAAAATAAAAAAAAAATGTCCTTTAATGATTAATTTCCTCTACCGACATTCCTTAATAGGAGTTTAATTTGTATAAAAAGTACTCTCTCGGTTTCCTGACGGAGGAAGTACAATTGTGATTAAGTATCAAAGAATGTTGGAAGTACTTTTTAAATAAACTGAAGTTACAGGAACTAAAAATACCTTCAGAATTTCTCTAATTACACGTGTTATGCCATGTATGGTTATATATATATATATATATATATATATTCGTATATCATTTGAGTTTATTATATATATATTATACAAATATATATGCTTAGTATATAAATACATACGTTTAGTATATAAATAATTATATATTTGTATATAACCTATAATTTAATATCTTTTTCTTTTAAAGTTTTTATATAAAATTTAATTCGTGTGTTTTTGTGTAAAATAAATTTATACACGCTCACAAGTACAGGAAATACGTACATGTTGCTAAAACTACACCAAAAAAAATATGTACGCAATCATTTATTCTATTTTCTGAAATGATATTGAAAGTTGAATCTTCCATTGGGCGTGGCCAAGTAAACTTCTTCAAGAGCTTTCCTCCCTTTTGCCCCCGGGCATTAAGTGTTATTTTTGCAGGAATTAGGATTTTTTTGTTTTTTTACGTTGAATATTTTAAGATAAAAAATAAGTGTTTACTTTCCTGATTATCACGGTGACCATTTATATATATATGAGAGAGAGAGAGAGAGAGAGAGAGAGAGAGAGAGAGAGAGAGAGAGAGAGAGATTATTTTTCGTAGGTTTAAAATTAGAAGCACTCTGGCAAACCAAATAAAGGCTGCAAAAGTATTGAAGTAAACCTTAAATGAATCATTGGTTTGTTGATATATATATATATATATATATATATATATATATATATATATATATATATATACGAGTGTGGTGTGTGTGTGGCTTTTTCACATCGTCTATATTATCTAAATATTATCTATACATACCTAAACGAAGATAACGGAATAAAAATGGTTTTCCGTTGCTACGGGCAACTTCAGAAAAATCCGTTTTCTTCCCTGAAATAATCTTTCATGAAATACCAAAAACTTCCGTTATTTTATTTATTTACCTGAAAATTGAATTTCATTTATTTTTGTTTTTCTTCTCTTCACATTTCTATTTTTGTTTTCTTTTTATGCCCAATTCGGGTGCTTTCTCTCTTTCGTAACTTCGCGAGAGAGGAAATGCTCGAGTCGTCATCTTTGATGACGTCACAAGATTAAAACAGTATGACGTCATTTCTTAAGCTGGACGAGGCGAAGATATTTTTAGGATTTTATTATGTTAAGAGGATTTAAATGTATGTATAAAGGATGATTATTATTATTTCGATGCTTCTGGCCACACACACACACACACACACACACACACACAGTGTTTGTCTTCGTATCAAATACAACAAAGATTCCTTATTGCAAAGAGTAACTTAAGAAAACCTAATCATACCTTTTCAGGTGCAACAGAGTGGACATTTGGATCATTCACCTAACCCTGCTTGTGTGCTTTTCTGAGAAAATGGGCTTAGTAGCCCTCATTCGACCCTATAAGGTGATCACAGTGACAATAGCCTTCGTTCGCCATTAGGAAGGAATGTAATATTGCCCTTGGGAAGAGTGCATGAGACGAAATTTTCGTAAGTTACCCTCCGCGATAGAGAGTCATTGTTTCGTCAGATTTATATATATATATATATATATATATATATATATATATATATATATATATATATATATATATATATATATATATATAGACAGAGCTCTATAAAAAAATCAGATGAAAATGCTAAAATTGTTAGAACTTTTCTAAAGAAGTGTCTTTACATTTGGGGTGAATCTTACGTCGTTAGTAAAAGCATTTTACCCTACAAATATCAAATTTTCATTTGTGCGAAGAGTGAAGATTAATAATTTCTTGCAAATGCCACAACACAGAAACCAAAGACTTCTTGCAACCTTCTTTATATAGAAGTATTATCTTCTTTTGTCTCAAATCACTCAGAAAGAAGTTTTTGAAGATAATTCCTTCTATCTAAAGAAGTTCTGTATCATTAAAAGAAGTTATTAATCATCTGACAAGAAGTAGTTTTGATATCCAAAAGAAGGAAAAACTTGCCCTAAAATGAACCCTCAAAGAAGTTATAACAACTTCTAAATTTAGAAGTTCTAATTTTCTGGTTACTAGGAGTAGGAAAGGTCGACCCTATTTAGTGTCTTATGTATATTCCGTCATGGCCATGTCCCAACACCGCTTCTCGTTTGATCAGCGAGGTTAAACGACTTTGGTCTATTCAACAGGTGGATGGGTGACCGTCCTCCGCGTTCTGATGTAGTGATCCGTGGTTTGGACCCCACGTGAATCCTTCACCTCCGTCACACGACCTTTAAAGGCCGTTAACGAAGAAGCTTAAATAACCCAAACATTAACCTCAGGGCGGCCGCACATAGGATCATCTTGTGACTGGCGACTTGGATCGTGACAAGTCGCGTGTGATTTTACATTGACAGGAGGGCTCGTATTCTGTCAATATAAAATAACACGCGACTTGAATCGTGACGACTCAAGTCGTCAGTCGCAAAACGATCCTCTGTACGGCCGGCCTTATCATACACAGTGTCCAAACGTTCTTCAGAAAACCCAGAAACTCAACAGGTTCATCACTTCATGATGACAAAGACAACGAAACCTCAATACTCGTTAATGAAACAAACTGAGCCTTCCATCGACACAATTTAGTTGGTTGTTAAACTAACTTTAACATAAATAACGGTTAAAATTTATGTTAATTTTTATGAATGTTAATCTTTTATTCATAAAACTCTCTGGTCTTTACGAGCGGGATACTGCAGGAAATCGTGCTTCGTAAAAATACCTTACAGCGCATGAATTTAGTTACATTGCGTGATGTTCTGCCATTTAACGAGATTTCGGCTATTACTACAGTATCCATTGCATGAAATCGTCTGTCATTAACGAAAGTTATTTTACTATTATCGTGTAAAATGGACAAATTATTGAATTTTATTATTTTTTAATGCCTCATTCACTTTGCCATTTTTTCTTTTACAAGCTCATGCTGTAAAGATAATCATTCCATTCCCATTCCAGGTTCGCAGATGGGAATGCTCGAAGTTGGAATTCCAGATTTGGGAAAGCGTATACGAGGTCATCCCAGGAAGAAGTGGCTAAACGACAAAAGTAAAAACACGCCAGAAAAAGCAGTTAAAATTTGATAGAACTTAACTGCGTTTTCTGGCGAGGCATAACTTTTGAACTTTTAAAGACATTTCGTGGGAATATCTTCAAAAAGTTCAAAAGTTATTCCATTTCAAATTTAGTACAACTTTAACTACGTTTTTGGGATTTTTTTTTTTTAACGTTTGTCGCTTAGCCACTTCTTCTTGGGAGGACCTCGTATATAAAAAAAGAAAATTATAACCCACCTGCAAATCCAGGTGTGTATTTTTTATGAAAATTTTAACTTAAAGCTGGAAATCCTATAACAGTACCACTGGGAATGGATTAATTTGACAATTGCCTTCTTTGGGACTCCCACTTTGGGAATTTATCATTCTTGGACGAAGAACGGAATGCGAATGATCAAAACTGGTAAGGGACAGATGAAGATTAATCGTTCCAATACCTAAAATCGATACTGGTATACTATATACATACATACAAGTCAGACTACTATTCCCCAAACAGACACGAAATTCAGAGAAAAACAAAAACAAAATATTTCAGAATGATAAAGACCGACGCTGCGAAATTTGAGACAAAATAAGATGACGATAAGCAAGACGAAAAGAATTATGGGACGAATACCGAGAACCTTTTAAAGGAGGAACGAGAGAGTAACGAATTCCCTGCCAAAAACACTGATCGTACCAAAACTTAAATCCTACCCAGGTTTGACGTCCCCGTATAAAAGAAATTAATAAGCTAGATAAAATGCAAAAGAAATTTTACAGCCAAGATCAATCAGTGGCTGCAAAGAACTCAACTACTGAGAAAGACTTCGTAAATTAAATCTATATTCGCTGGAAAGAATAAGAGAGAGAGGTACACCATACATAATATACGCATAGAAAATAAGAGGAAAAACTAGTATCTAATCTCGAACCGAATCCAGTAACCATTCAAACGACAGTGGGAAAACAAGAAAGGTAGATTGCGTAGTGTTCCCAAACTAAAAGCTCAAATGGTTTTGTTGTCAGAGGGTCAAGACTATTTAACCAATTACCCAAATGTCAATTTGGAAGTCTTCAAAAGAACACTAAATCCTTAGCCGAGGACAATCCCAGATGAGTCGGGTGTACCAGACTATGCGAGATGAGCTCTAGAAAGCAATTTTCTGCGACACCGTGCCAGTTGTAGAGGCGAGGTCACAAACCTGATATCCGTGTGGTGAAGAATAATCATGCGGAACTCCTACAAGGTTCTTTATATTATATATATATATATAAAACCAATTTTTACTTAAATATTAACAAATTTGGAAAATTATCCTATATTTTACACTTTAAAGTTAAAATTATCTTACAAAAGATAACTGTACAATAATATACAATAATTTATGAACTTCACGATAATATTTTCCAATTAAAACCAGACATTATTACAATGCATACTGTACATGTTCTGTACCACCATATATACACACACACACACACACACACATATATATATATATATATATACACATATATATATATATATATATATATATAACTACAATGACCGCGCAGTATATAAATGAATAGAAACGACATAAGTGTTAAGGAACGTTTCTGCACACGAGGAGGAGATATAACGAATAAATGAAAAATGAGGCGAATCGCCCGGGAATCGAACCCAGGGCCTTCCAATTGCCGGTTGGACGCTCTACCATTATGCTACGGACCTCACTCAATCATAATGGTAGAGCGTCCAACCGGCAATTGGAAGGCCTTGGGTTCGATTCCCGGGCGATTCGCCTCATTTTTCATTTATTCGTTATCTCTCCTCCTCGTGTGCAGAAACGTTCCTTAACACTTATGTCGTTTCTATTCATATATATATATATATATATATATATATATAATATATATATATATATATATATACATACATACGCGAGCGAGATTCTTAAAGGAGGCAATTCTCAAATTAATTTATTCCCATTTAATACCCTTCTCATTCTCACCCATGACTTTTACACTTTCGTCCAGCTTTGGTTACGTTACGTTACGTTACGTTAATGTTAGGAAATGTTGGCGTATTTAATTTTAGCGCGAATGCGAGCGACATTCACTTCTCAAATGAAGAGACTTTTCTCAAATGTAGATTCTTCATTTTGTGCATTCTCAATTTGCGGACCAGGAATGAGAATGGGAATTTGAATGACACCGAGGGTAAAGTAATCCACTTGATTATGGCCAGAATTTTTTATTATATATATATATATATATATTATATCACACACACACACACACACACACACACACACACACACACACACACACACATTTTGAATAAATGTGAACTAAATTATGTTGAAAACTGTGAATTGAACATGTGTGTGTGTTTGTTTTTTTTGTGTGTGAGCGCGCGCGAGACTTCAAAGGTAGTTTTACGAGATAAATTGCGCAATTTGCGAGCTCTGTTCGAGTCCCCAAACTGGAAAAATGGGGTGTAGGAGGTCTAAGTTAGACGACGCCCCTCTGTGACCGAGAGTCTTCAAAGGAAAAGAGAACTAATCCTTGGAGAGTTACCGTAGTTTTCGCGTTTGTTACCTGGTATTCAATTAACCTCTGTTGGATACGAAATAAGCTAACCTTACCTATATATATCTATCTATTATCTATCTATCTATCTATCATCTATCTATCTATACACACTTGCAATTTTTAAAATACTTCCCCTTTAAAATAGAAATTAAAACTTCTTCGTAATTTTAAATCCATAACCATATATATATTATATATATATAACAACTGGGCGATCTCGGTTATTTATAGAAGGGATGGGTTGTGGCCATAATTGGAATCAAGTATTTTATTTATTTATTAAAATCGGAATCAGAAATAAAGGTTTCCTTCGATTATTATACTGGGATTGAGAATAACTATTTTTATGTGAACTCGGAATCCATTTCTCGAATGGATTAGGACTGAAGTACTTAGGTTTGGCATTACGGGAAATTTACACACACACACACACACACACACACACACACACACACACACACACACACGGATTAGCCTATTAGCATAAGTAGCAAATGCTAAGGGTACCGCACTTATCGGGGCCCTGCACCCATAAGAAAAATGTTTTAACGTATTTCAATAAGATTGTTAAAAGAAAAATCAATACAAGTTCATAAAAAGCTCAAAAAAAATTCATAAAATTTCATTGGGGTAAAAGGATATGAAACAGGGCCTGATTAATGTACGTTAATGGTATTGGGTATGAACGAATAAAAAGCCATTAAGATCATTCATGAACAAAAATATTTTTATATAAATACACGTTTCTCATTTGCTACAAAAGTTTGATAGAAATTAATAAAACTACGAGTCAAAGTTTTAAAAATTAAAATGATCGGTAAAGAACATTTTCTGGCAGATAGGGGCCCCGTCTTCTAAAATTGCTACGGGCCCCACAGATGCTTAAAACACACCTGCGTACACACACACACACACGCACCTTTTAAATCCTGCATACGGGCAAATAGATATTCAATATGGGTATAATGTTTATGTTTGAACTATAAACACGCAAGACATGACACCAGTGCCAATCCTGTTTACTTCTCTGTGGGCACTTTAACTAAGCCTATACCCACAATTTTACGATACAACATGAAATAGGCGAGTTATAAGACTTATTTAGGTGAAGTAGGAAATTAATAAAGATTGACTTTATGCCCAAAATGGTTAGTGTAAGGTTAAGGGTCGAATATTTTAAGATTGGGGTAGGGGGGGAACGTGGTGAGTGCAAAAACTATGCCCAATTTGAAATATTTTTGGGGTTATTTAACCTTCTTCGTAACATTATTTATGTCATAATGACGGGGCGAAGTGGCGTATCCGAACCCCTTACTCTAACAAGCAAGACCCACAAAACCACCTTAATCGCTTACAGAATTTCTGATCCAAACCCAGACTCGAACCTAAAACCTTCAGATCAACAGCCTGGCGTTCTGCCACTATAGGCTAACCTTGAGGTAATACAAGATGTAGGGCATCAACTATATTAAATGCAGTTTCAAAATATAAATCTAAGACATTTTTTACTTTTTGGAAGAAATCTAACACTTTAGTGCCCAGGGGCAGTTTTTCAATGATTTTCTTCAGCTAACATCAGACGATTTTCTTCTCCTAACGTCAACCAATTTTCTTCAATTCCCCAAAAAGCTTCCTCCTGTACATTATGTAAGGGGCTGAACTGTCTGGAGTTGGCCTTTTAAGGTCCTGAAACACGTTCTTGGGTTTGTTGAATATAAATTTCTACACGTTCATGGATTCCTAATTCTATATCATTATTTTCGTGACGGTTATGAATATCCATCGATTCAGATCCAGTATGAATCTCTTATTCCAGAAAATTCAGTGGGAATCAATTTGTATATTGTAGGGCCTATATTTAATTGAAAGGGGCGTGATTAATTAATATACAGTTTACATATTTTAACGAAGTCATATGTACAGTTTCGGTAAAAGTTTACTTACGAATATAAAATTCCTAAAAAGCATGAAAAAATTAATAATTGGTAATACTGTTTTTGTGTATATATATATTTTTCATTTTTGTGACATCTAAAATTCCAAAAACAAAACTATTTTTACTAATTAGTAATTTTTTATGCTTTTCAGAATTTTTACGTTTCTAGAACTTTTTTCACGAAACTGTGTACAACATATGTTCAGTAAATGTATTTAAATTTGTAAAAAGCTACACAAATTCTGTGTATTCCAGTTTAATTCAGTGTATATATATACAGGGTGTCCATAAATGTTTACCCTGAAAACAGTATGCTCTCATGTTTTAATGACGAATCTTACATCCGTTTTCTTTTTACAGGTGATCTTGTACACGCATAGAGTTTCTGTACTGGTGTGTTTCGTCTACCGCATTCGCCGCTAGGAGCGCTGTAGTAGCTGCTCAATTAAGATGGCGTCTGTGACAGAGAAGGCACAATGTGTTGTGTAGCTTGCAGAAACAAAATCTCCTGTCAGTGTTCAGCGAAGGTTCAGAACAAAGTATGGAAAGAATCCACCTGATGTGAAGTTAATTAAGTCGTGGATGAAAAAATTCTTGGAAACTGGAAACGTGGAAAAGGGAAAGAGCAGTGGTAGACCATCAGTTTCCGATGGGACGGTGGAAACACTGAGAACACTGTTTCCACAACTGTGTACCTGGATATGCTCACACCAATTACGCCATCCCCCAGCTACAGGACAGGCAGCCAACTGTCATCTTCCAACAAGATGGGGCACCCCCTCATTGGGCGCATGTTTTTCGTGAAACTCTCGACGCAACATTTCCAAATCGATGGATTGGCAGGGACGGGCCAATCCCATGGCCTCCAAGATCACCAGACATAACCCCGCTGGATTTCTTTCTCTGGGGTCATGTTAAAGATTTGGTTTATGCAACAGTTGTTCCAGATATCAGGACATTGCGAGAACGCATTACGGATGCAATTGCAACAGTTAACCCACAAATGTTGGAAAATGTGTGGCGTGAGTGTGAATACCGTTTAGACATTTTACGTGCCACTAGAGGTGCACATGTGGAAGCTTATTAAGTTCATTAACTATGTATCAAAACTTTGTATGTTTATCTACTTATGATTAAGACTGTGTTTGAATACGAGTGTTTATTTAAAAGTTATAGCATGCTTTAATCACGGTAATCATTTATGGACACCCTATATATATATATATATATTCTTTATCACCTGTACAATGCAGATACACATTTACTTGTATTAATAAACATTCAGGAGTGCCAGAAACTGGCACAGCGCTCAGGCCAACTAATGCTGCCCATTGTCCTAACTCCTCTATAATAATTAATTATTGTTATTATTATTACCAGCATCATCGGAGTTCGAACGCCCGACTTCAGTCTTCAGAGTCTTCAGTTCGCTTTTAGGAAAACGGTGTTTCCCACTCATCTGCGAACGCTGGCATTTATTCATATTGGTCCCTATAATAATTTACAACACGCACTAAATATCTACTACGATAATATTTATACAGACAGACAGAGACAGACAGACAGGTATCAATTTTCAATCTTAAAAAAGTATGAGTGCATTATTAAGCCATTATTAAACTTTTTCTTAAAAAAAAATAATTTTAGGACGTTTTTCTGCCAGATGCATGAATAAACATTTAGTTTCTTATGTAATCTTTATTACTGGTCTAAAAAAAAAAGGGCACTTTACTTTGTGTAAAATTGACCCTAAAAGAAATATATAAGTTAAAAGTCCAATTCACGATTCCATTAAATTTCAAAGGAAGAAAATGGGTCATAAAAATGCAATATACTGTATGTTGAAATTTATGTACAACAACTATTTTTTTTAAAGCAATTTCCTGTCCTATTTTATATTATTACGTAACGTAAGTATAAGTTTTATATATATATATATATTATATATATATATATATATATATATATATATATATATATACACAGGGTGTCCCGTAAGTCTGGACCCATAGGGAAAAATAATAAAATTACAAAATAGTCCAAAAATTTATTTATAATATATTTTTTTATTATTTTTATTATTATTTTTATTATTTTTTTATTATGATCTTACTCCGCTGGAGTTTTATTTGTGGGGCCACTTGAAAGCCAAAGTGTACGAGGTCAAACTTCAGAACATTTTCCACCTTAAAGCACGCATTGTGGAGGCGTGTCAAGAATTTCTGCAACTGTGATTCAGAAAGTGCTGTCGCAGTGGAGATTGCGTCTTCAACTATGTGTGCGACACAACGGCGGACACTTTGAACAGATTATGTAATAAATTTTTGGACTATTTTGTAATTTTATTATTTTTCCCTATGGGTCCAGACTTACGGGACACCCTGTATATAATGTTAAGAATTATCAGTTTTTGCTTTAAATTTTATAAATTATTATTTAATTAAGTTTATTATTTAATAGACAGGGTACTCCAAAAAAAAAGTTTCCGAAAAAGTAATGAGGATTAAAGTAGTTTTTTTTTTTAAAATGTCTTTCGGGTCACCCTGTAGTTTAATTTAAATAATTTCAATGTTAATTGTTCCTAATTTCTTTCATCGTCATTATATTTTTTTTTTACTTCCAGGTAGTAAAAAATTTTATGACTAACTTTAAATAAAAAAATATCGATTCAAAAAATTTTGATTTTAATGAAATTTGCATAATGTTAATGACAATGTTAAGTTTTAGTGGCAGGATCTAAATCCATAAAACGGTATTAATATTCTTGAAGGTAATAAACGATAATGTGAATCAAGCAATAAATTTAAACTAAAAATTATGACTAAAACAGATATAAGACGTATTGAAACGAGTAATAATAAAATTATCCACCGATAATACTACAAAAGGAAAAAAAGTACGGATCATGTAAAAGTACATCTAGTGATAATACCAACATATATATATATATATATATAATATATATATATATGGTAATAATGATAATAATAATGATAATAAGGTGCTGGTTAAGTATGCGGTCTACCTACGATTGGTTAGGTTTAATCATGATATTTTCGTTAAAACTAACGAAAATATCATGACTAAACCTAACCAATCGTCAAGGGCGATTGACAATGGGATGTAAACAAACAATTAGTAAACAAGATAAGAAGCTATAATTAAAAGGTAGACCGCCGAATCGTAGGTAGACCGCATACTTAACCAGCACCGATAATAATGTTCATTCGTAGGATACAGAGCTCCCTTACCTCAAAAGAAAAAAAATCGGGTACAACTACAGTATCCATGAAGCAGGGCCGGATTAACCATTAAGCAAATAAGCCCGTGCTTAGGGCATCAAGGGAAGGGGGGCACCACAGAAATTTTCCATTGTCGGATTTACCATGGATTTATTATACTATTATAATCGCGGCTTATAGCCTATAAGCTGTTGAAAACTGAATTATATATATTCATATATAGTATTTATTTTTTTTCATTGTTTGAATTTGTAGTGAACAACAACCCTTTTGAGAGAATAAATATATTTCGTTGTAATCACACACTTTACGCTTTGCGTTATTATTTTGTTTATATCAAATCTTTGAGCGCCATATTAAAAATACATATAGATTAAATATTTTCGTGTGCTATAGGAAGTTATTCTGAACGTGTGATTTGTGCATATAATATTAAATATATATTTTACATAATCATTTGGTATTGTTTTACAGAAAGATTTAGGTTTATAGAATTGTAATATAAATTAATATTAAAATAAAAGAAACTATAAACTCTCTATATTGCTGTTGTATCAAGTGATGTTTATCACGGCCATTATAATAATAAGATATACTGACCTAAGTTAATTAGCGTTGAAGAAGTTTATCTGTTGCTCTCTCTTCTTCTCTAGGGTAAGTCTATGAAGTGTACTTTATTTGTATATATAACAATATTTTCATACACGTATCTTTATTTTATAATTTATTTATCTATTGTCATAACAGTATAAAAGAATTTAGATTGTAATAACCAGAGTGAATAATTTGTAATGTATATATAACATCAAACGTAGTTAGGACAATTTAGGCCCTAAGCAAATGTTCATATTTCCTATAATTAAATATTGTGTTTTAAATAAATAAATAAATGTAAATATAAAATGTGGCTCGTTAATAGTGAAATGTTAATATTGATATTTTTATAGATTGCGTATTATTAATTCTAATGTTAAGTATTTTTATTTTATAGGTTTCGGTTCCTTCTTTCGGTTCCTTCTTTCGATTTGATTTGTATTCAACATTTCGAGTTGATATTTCGGTTGAGTTATATTTAATTGCCACTTATATTTAAATTGCCACTTTGGTTGTGTACGGTTCCCATTTTGTCTTTCTGAGAATAAAAGAACAAAGCCAAGATTGTGATATGTGTAACTGTGTTGATTGCCACATAATATACAAATAAAATATTCTTTTTATTTCTGTATTTTACAGACCCCAAGAACCAAGATGAAACGTGTTCAGTTAAGTGGTGCACAAAAGCGAAAACTATCAAAAGAGAAACAAGAGAAGACTTTGGATTTAGAGTCCAAGACTGCAAAGCTGACTGATTTCTTCACACAAGTTCCACGACCACAACGTCAACATGATATACCGATTCTGAATCAAAACCAATCTCCGTCATCAGAAGTGGACACAAATACCACTTTGATCACTTCAAAATCAAAATATGATGACGTTGGAATCACCGAGGTGTCACAAGCAGGTTCATCTACCACATGTCTCACTACTGATCTCACTTTGCCTGTAAATTCTCTTGATACCTCTACTGCAAATGTTGATTCAAGTTGCTTTACAAGACATTCTGGGGTTGAAATAATTGCTGAAAATGAAAGTTTAGTGGACCATGGTGATGGTGGTGAAATGAATCAGTCTGCAGAAGATGAAGTAAATATAGCAAAAGATCCAGGGTTGTGGCTTGATTTCTCTGCTGATGATGTGGCTTATTGGATTGCTTGTGGACCCAGTGACTGTCAACACCACAATGGGCCATTTGACAAGTCTTACCGGCATTTCAGTAGTGGCAAACCAGCAAGATACTGTTCACAAAAACTTTTCGTTGGGACAAAAGCCAATGGTGAGAAATACAAGAGAGAGTGGTTATTGTATTCACCATCAACAGGATCAGTTTACTGTTATGTTTGTAAACTGTTTGCTCCTAAAAATGTCTCACATTTTGTTATAAGAGAAGGGTTCAGTGACTGGCGAAATACTATTGTAATTGATCATCATGAAAAAAGCACTACTCACCGAGACTCTATGCTAACATACTTAACTCGCAGACAAGGTGCGGGGTTGGGACAACAGTTGGAAAAACAAATTCAGGAAGAGTGTGATTACTGGGAACATGTCTTGAGGCGTGTCATAGCTGTTATTTGTACGTTAGCTGAACGTGGCTTGTCTTTTCGAGGAACAGAAGAAAGATTTGGATCATTGCAGAATGGGAATTTTTTAGGGCTGCTTGAGCTCATAAGCCGGTTTGATCCATTTTTAGCAGGTCACATTTTGAAATATGGAAATTCTGGCAAAGGAAATCCTTCTTACCTGTCCAAAACCACCTGTGAGGAACTCATTCAACTAATGGCTCAAAAGGTCCACGCACTCATTGTTGACGAAGTAAAATCTTCTGGTTATTTTAGTTTGTCAGTTGATTCAACACCAGATCTATCACATATCGATCAGTTAAGTGTTGTACTTAGGTACTTAAAAGATGGACAGCCTATTGAACGCTTTTTAACCTTTCTGAAAATGAAAAGCCATACTGGTGAGGAAATGGCAAATCAGGTGTTGCAGTACTTACGTGAAGTTTGTAAGCTAAACTTTTCAAAATGTAGGGGTCAATCTTACGACAACGCTGCCAACATGTCTGGGCGTTATAAGGGGATGCAGCAAAAAATTTTAGAAACAAACAAGTTTGCTATATATGTGCCCTGTGCAGCCCATTCACTAAATCTGGTAGGCCGAAGTGCTGTTGACTGCTGTCAAGAGGCGGTTAATTTCTTCTCTACAGTGCAGTTGCTCTATACCTTTTTTTTAGCCTCAACCAGCAGGTGGGAAATTCTTAAAGGTTGTATTGGAAATGAAAGTGTCTTAAAATCCCTCTCTGATACCAGATGGGAGGCACATGCTATGGCAACAGCAGCAATTTTGAAATCTTTCCTTAAAATTTTAGAAGCGTTAGAATGTATAGCTGAAGACCAGTCACAAAAGGGAGACACTAGAAGAGAAGCAAATAATATTGCAAATAAGATGCAAGAGCTAGAATTCGTTTTTATGTTGAATTTTTGGGATGAGATTTTGCAAAATTTTCATAGAGTAAGCAAAGTTCTACAGAATAAGGATGTGAACTTAAAAACATGTGCAGATCTGTATGGATCATTAGCTGACCAACTGTGCACTTCACGAGATGAATTTGAAAGATATGAAGCAGCTACAAAGGAAATGCTACCAGATGTTGATTACAAGGCAGCTCAAACTCGCAAACGTATCAGAAAGAAGGTACCCAATGACGGAGATGCACCAGAAGTATATCTGAATGCCAGAGATAAATTTCTTATCACCACCTTTTACACAATTGTTGACAAACTTGAAACTGAGATGAGAAGAAGAGGAGAGATATACAAAGAAATAGCAGAGATTTTCTTTTCTAAGTGATGTGCCACATAATGTCACCACTTCATCATCTACTGAAATTGAAAGGTATTCTCAGGGTTGTAAAAAGATGATTGATGCTTACCCAGAGGACTTGAACACTAATTTCTCTGCTGAGCTTCAGCAGTTTCACTCATATGTGTGCCATAAGTTCAGTGCAAAAAAAAATGTAAAAACAAGATTCAGTCATGCTGAACTTTATAAAATAATTGTAGAAGACAATATTGAGTGTGCCTTCCCAAATGTAGAAATTGCCTTTCGTATATTTTTAACATTAATGGTCACAAATTGCTCAGCTGAGCGTTCATTTTCTCAGTTGAAGTATATTAAAAATACCAACAGAACAACTATGCAACAAGGCAGGCTGGATGCCTTATCTCTACTAAGTATAGAAGCAGATGTGTTACGTAAGATTAGTTTTGAGGATCTGATCAAAGACTTTGCAATTAAAAAAAGTAGGAGAAAACTTTTCAAATATAAATGAAGTGGAAGTATACAAAAATAAACATTATTTTCCATCTTACTGTAAGTTTTGTTTCATTTCAAAAAATAAAATTTTATGGTTTATTTTTGTTTATATTTTGAATTACATATATATGGGGCACCAAAATCTTTTAAGTGCTTAGGGCCTCTAAAGGTCTTAATCCGGCCCTGCCATGAAGGTAACCAACGCTACGACTAAGTAATAAAGTAATAAAGAAATAATAAACATAATCCGACATGACCTCCGACATGACGGAATTAATTTTTACTAAAAAAATTTATCGACCCAATTTTAGAGAATTTTTTTTTTTTAATCATAACGATGAAACTAAGCTATGAATTGGCAACACTCAAAGTTTTCCCTAAGTCTGTTTTTAACGAATTCCATTTGATCCAAATATTTCCAGATATTTTTTGCAAAAACAAACGAACTTCCTTGAGATTTATAAAAGAAATACACCCTAAATTTTAATAAGTTCCCTATTTCCAAGTAGAAAATAATTTACATTTTCTGTAAAAAACAGTAATTATTGAAGATAAACTATGAAAGATTATAGTCCATAATAATTTATTCAATGAAATTATGGATATTTTTCTTTACTCAAATTCATATATGGTTATTTTATTGTATATATATATATATATATATATATATATATAGTGAATCCATAATACTAATCAAAGCGTAGGAGACTTGTAAGGAGTTATAAAACTTAGTTTTTAATCATTAGTTAGTATACGAGTCCTGCCATTTATCCTCTAAGAGTCTAAGCTATGGACTTCTTGGTATGAAAACGTCTGTCTGTAGCTCCACTTAACTTCGACAGTGCAGTATTATTTCTAATCAATTGTATATATTTCTATCCTTAGTATATGAACTGTCATTGTATTAATATTATTTGTCATATGGACTATAGTCTGCCAATAAACCTTTTCATTTTCATTTCATATATATATAATAGAAGACGTTAACGAAATAAAAAAGCTAGCCTGTTTTATTTCGTTTTCTAATATTTCATAGAAAATGATGTTCAAAGGTATTCTATTTTATTTAACAACTTCGTTTACCATGAACAGCACATCACCATTCGAAGCATACACTACACTATTTCTAGTTTGGGGTAATATTAAGTTTCACGGAGACCAGATTACACTAGGTTAAGTGGTCGTTTTAGATTAGCTAGTTATCCCCCATATGACTAATTTCAGCCAATCACGATCTCTGGAACAAATTTCGACTGTCATAAAACTGATCTTCGCCAAACTTAATATTTATCCTAGTTTTCAAATTACACACACCACACACTAACGTAAAAACAAATATTTTGAAGATTTTCATTAGTGAAAATTTACTTAAAAACAGCATACAGAAATTCAGTGTTTTTAAAAGCATTTACTGTTGCCAGGGAAAGAAAAGAAGTTGGTGGGTTCCAACAATGCAGCATGTTGAATCGTATATAGTATATACGATAGATGGAAGTTTGAAATCGGGAAAAGCTTCATGGAGTGAAATGATGTAATGGTGTAACACTTAAGAGTATAGAAATATACTCAACTTTTAATAATAAACATATAACATATTTGATCCTTCGCTAAATTTCCATACGGGTCCCTACATCATCCGAATGCAAAATACAGTCACCCCTCCAACTACTGAACAGATCCAACATCGCTTAACTTCGCTGATCTTACTGGAAGCGGTGTTGCAACTGGCCCATGGGAAATGGCGGCTCCATTTGTTAATTTTTATATTGGAGAGAATGTTTGATTTGTTTTTCTTACCACAACCAAAATGTTCACAAATCCAAAGTCACGCTCCAACCTTTCATTATCATATCTAACCTAACTTAACCTTAACCTAACCTGAATTTTAATCTTAATCTTACCTTGCAAACTATTTCTATTTGAAGCAACATTCGATCGATGAAATTGTCATTTTTGGGGAAAGTCGGAAATACATTTAAATGCAAATATACTTATATTTACATTCGAATATATATATATATATATATAATATATATATATATATATATATATATATATTATATATATATACTGTGTGCGCGCAAGAGAGAGAGAGAGAGAGAGGAAAAAAAACAAATATATCAAGTGTTGCAACAACAAATTTCCAATTAATTCGATTCATCCTTCGTTACATGAAGAAATCAAACTTTTTTTAACTGAATCATTTTTCAGGATTAATTTCATGACTAAAAAAATCAAACTGTGACGTCATCTCGGATATGACGTAACGTGTGACGTCATCAAAACTTTAAACTAGCAATGCTTTTGCTCTTAAAAATGATGAGGGTGAATACAGTACGTTGTTATAACGGTCATTAACTTAATTAAAGATACTATGTTACCACATTATGCAATTCAAATGAATTTTACTATCATTTTATTGGTACAGAACTGTTGTCGCTGATGTGTAGGGTTTACAGGACTTATGATAGTCAGATTATTTGAAAATTCTCAGCTAAAGACCTATTGTTTAGCTATTAAAATAGGCAGTCTTAATTCATTATCAGTGACGGACTTTTTGCTCACCTTTTATTGATTCTCGCGAGTGAATTTCTCCTCCAAATGAGAAGCTATTTTTAGATTTCTGTAAATCACCTCGCTGGAACTACAGAGTGTGACAAAAGTTACACTCATAAGATATTTATTGAATTAAATGTTTGAATTGTCAACCAAATATTTATTTGCACCTAACGAAAGTCCGTATCCATAAGATATTTACTTTGAATTTTAATTTATTGATCCAACGCCATTAGATTTCTCCTTTGGGGAAATCTCCACTCAGTGGTTTACTCATCACGACCACGTACCACTGATCACTCGAAGAAAATCATTCACGTAGAATACGTCAAAATTAGCGAGAATGTGTTCTACAATGTTGAGTCTAACCTACTTATTAGAATTCACACGTGTAAACAAATTTCTGCCATGAAATTCGACCATTTGATTCAATAAAATAAATATCTTACGAGTAAGGATTTTTGTTACATCCTGTATATATATATATGTGTGTGTGTGTGTGTGTGTGTGTGTGTGTGTGTGTGTGTGCCTAATTCCGGTCCTACTGTATATGTCGATATCTTTATTTTCAAACAATAACTCATTAATTAATTTATTATGACAACTTTATAAAATGTCGACTAATATATACATACATATATATATATATATATACATATATATATATATATACATATATATATATATATATACATACATACATACACACACATACATACACACACATACACACACATACATACACACACATACACACACATACATACACACATATTCAAGAGATATCTTTCACTATAGCGAAAACTTTTTAAATTCAAATTCTATGAATTATAATAAGCTCCAGAATTTTGTTGTTTGCGTTCTTTCGTAAGCCAAAGAAATTTTGTTAATAGTATTTTGAAGAAACATTACACCATTTGTTTTAATATGATATGTTAAAAAATATTTAACATACTTTTAAAAAACTATCATATTAAATGGTGGAATGTTTCTTCAAAATACTATTAAAATTTCTTTGGCTTACGAAAGAACGCAAACAACAAAATTCTGGAGCTTATTAATTCACAGAATTCGAATTTAAAGAGTTTTCGCTATAGTGAAAGAGATCTCTCTATCTATCTCTCTATCTATCTATCTAGACATTTTATAAAGTTAAAAGTGAGTAATAAATGAATTAATTAATTGAATTTAGAATAATTATACCCATTATAGTCCAAAAATGGACTATAATGGGTATAAAACATGAGGCAAGCAAAGTGTACTAATTTTCTCTTTTTATGGCGCGTCCTAATATTATAAATATATTTTTTTCTTCAAATAAAAGTAGATTCGTTTTGAGGAAAGGATTTCGTTAATAAATTACTCTTTTTAACTATAAACGCGAAGAAAAATATAAAAAATTTCCTATAAAAATTTATTTTGTCCAAAGTAATAGTAGTATGGATGCGAATCGGCAAACTAATATTTTGTACAAGAATCCAACAAAATTATTTTAATGTTGAATTAAAAGTAAAGCTATTTTGTTGAGTAAAATCAAAATTATTTCGCTAAAAATGTCCTTCTCGTGAACAAAATTAGTTATTGAATGAGCACAATCTGGCTCTCTCTCTCTGTAAGCTATCGAGGCCATAGTTTTTGTAATGTATAACAAGTCAATGATCGAGGCTTAGGCCAAGGTAAGTCTAAATTGATTTAGGCAATACAAGCAATACGAGCGTTAGTCTAGGCCAATTTTTATCAAACACGAAATTTCATGAAAAATAAAAAATAAATTGAAAATTTTAACCGTTTAACCTCCAGTTTCCCTCCTCAAACCCCTACCCCTCCCGGCCCCTCGAACATCACGTGACATTATATTGAGTCTATACAGTTCCCGTATGGACGAATGCTTCGTTTCAATGGAACTTTCGGATCAATGAAAGAAAGCCACCCACAAAAGTTTAACAAACAATGCTACCCTAAAAAATGATCAAGTAAAACAATGCCACCCCCCCCAAAATCACTAAAGTAAAGAATGTAGGTAAAAACACCTTCGTGGGGAATTGTTTATTGTTATATGCCCTTGATGATTGGTTAGGTTAAGTCATGATATTTTCATTTAAACTAACTAAAATATCACAACTTAACCTAACATAACCTAAATAACCTACCTACCTAAATAACTTACAGATCAATGAAAGGAAGCCACCCCCGAATTGTGTCAGTGAAAGAAAGCCACCCCCGACCCGTTTGGGGGTGGCTTTCTTTCAATGATCCGAACTTTCAATACCTTCAACTACTTTTCAATTATTTTTTTTCATTTTCATAAAAATTCGTGGCATTCTTAATCACTGTTGGCACCTCCATTGGGAAACTGCGATAAAAAATATAAATCGAATTATTACATACTAACTAATCATTCCAAGAAGTTTGAGATACAATTTTCAATTATCTTTTTGTGATAGTATAAACGTTTAAGTATCTATATAAGGAGTGTAAATGTCAGAAAATCTACGCATTTTATCCACCTTCTATCAGTGAGTTGACAGAATACTGTAAATCCCCATTCCCCAGTATTCAGTTTTCTGTAAACGCGATACGCACGAAACCTACGTAGAATGACTGAATGAAATTGTATACATCTCTAACCTACCCCGATCGATGTGGAAGATTAACATTACTGAAAGTAGTCAGTGCCCGTAGCTGAGTGGGTAACACTGTTCCTACTGAGGTGGGGAGTTCGACTCCCGATGATGCTGATTAATAATAATAAGCTAGGAGTTAGCTCGATGAGCCTCATTCGTCTGGCCTGAATGCTGTGCTAGTTTCTGGCCATCATCAATAATTATTACTGAAGGTAAATGGGTTCCGATGGCTGAATATTAACTATATATATAACAAAGGTGGGGGTCAGAGCTATATAGAACAGTGTGTTACACAATTTTAATCCAACCTTTAAATATATAATACAAATAGTTCACGCGAATGTTGTATAGTATTGTTGACCGCAAATATTAAGAGATTTTTGTGGGAGATTTGGGAAGTCTATTGTCTAAGGACGTTGGGAAATAAAACCACGGAGTGATGGATTGAAAGAAACAAACGATTCTGACCTAACGGAGTGATGGATTGAAAGAAACAAACGATTCTGATCTATTCAAAGACTTTAATCAAGCGACTCATAAAGTGATAGCTTCAATCTCTTTCTTGAAATTCACACCCGATGAAGACCTTAGAATTGGCCAAAAGCTTATGCTGTTAATAAATCCATTACCTGATTAATTATCAAGGCTGTGTTCGCTAAAGTCATTTAGACGTAATTGAGAATGTTCCTAAAATATGTAAAGGAATTAAATGTATATAAATTACAGTGACCGTACTTAAATAAAATGAAAAGGGAAAGGCAATAAAGTGGGAAACTAGGACCTAGTGGGACTCGAACCCGCGACCGGAGTTTCAGAGTTCTGGATGGCGTGATCGGTAGGAGCGTTGACTCTGAAACCACGGACTCGAACTAGGGCATGGTTAATTAATCATTTTTAGGAAAAAGTGATGAATGATGAAATTTTCTAATTAATCAATGATTAACTGATTAAAAATGATTAAAAATTAAATACTTCTGAAAAGAGTAAGAAAGAGCTTTATTGTTTCTGTTGCGTGAGATAAGACCGAAGAAAACATTTTTCTCAAACATTTAGTTTGCTTTAGTTCAAGAAATCAGGCATGGGCGGATTAGACAGTTTATACACGCAAAAAGGTGCCAAATTCAAATGATACATTACAAAATTTAAGATAAAATGATGCTGAAATTATGAGGAAAATTAATCATTTCCCATCATTTTCAAAAAATATTTTTTTGATTAATTAATGATTAAATTCGAAACAATGATTAACTGATTAATCAGAACCCTGCCCTAACTCGAACCCGCCTTGCGTCGTTTAAGAGTCAGCGCTTCTACCGATCACGCGTCGGACAGTTCCACTGGGTCCTGGTTCTAGTTTATGGCTCCCCCCACCCCTTTCCACATAAAGGAAGTATTAGTAAAAAAAGACTAGTTTGATTCTTACTTGCTGTGGCGGAAGGAGAAGGCGTAGAAAGACAAACGGGTCCAGTAAACTTCGAAGAACTTGAAGAGGAGGACGAAACGTCATAATTAAAAGGAGAACTGCGAGAATCGTACAAAATCTTTCCAGAGTCGAGAGAAGTGGAGTACCTGGAGCAGGGCATCTTTAACGTGAGACTAGTGTTCCTCCCAAAATCCCTAGGGGTACCATCGTTACGAAAAAAAGGTCTTCCCAGCACCATTGTCATTCTTGTCTCGTTTGAAACTACTCTTATCTTTAACTGAATCGATGCGAGGGAAGGAATTGACACCGAAGCACAGTTTACTCAATTAGGCTAGTACTGCTGCGTTTGAGGGAAGGCAAAGGCGGGTTACAATGACTATAATAATTCCTCCTCTTTATGGGCGATGAATGATGATGCTTTCTTTGCTTGATTGGATCTGGAAGGAGAGAAAAAATATAGTAGTAGAGCGCATTAAGAATTATATATACACATGTGTATATATTATATGTAATGTTCAATAATATATATATATATATATATATATATAGTGTGTGTGTGTGTTTATATATATATATATATATATATATATATATATATATATATATATATATATATATATATATATATATATAGTGTGTGTGTGTGTTTATATATATATATATATATATATATATATATATATATAATATATTGTGTGTGTTTATATATATATATATCTATATATATAGTGTGTGTGTTTATATATATATATATATATATATATATATATATATATATATATATATATATAGTATATATATATATATATATATATATATATATATATATATATATATATATAAAACTCAGAACTTGCACAAGTATAAATACATAAAAATAAATTAATATATAAACCCAAATATACAGTATTTATGTAAAATCAATATGCTTATTCATTCTGCAAATATGAATAATATAATTAAGTCTCTTTTCATAATTCAAGAATATTGTGTAAATGTGTCACTTCCTGTAAGAATAACTGGACTCTGAATACCCCCTAAATCGGCGAATTTATAAGGATCTGTCAATAGTCCTTATTACAAAACATCCTCCCAGGATGATGCGGCAATTTTTTTTTTTTTGTCTGCATAGGAGCGTCTCTGCATGCATGAGGTATTTCTTGCATACAGCGCAAAACCACATTATCAAATAGACGTGACCAAAGATGGTCGTTCTTCGCTCAACCCTCTATCAATGGCGTTGTCAGTATTTCTTCTGCTTGCAGGCAATATAGTGCGATTTTCAACTGGGTTAGAAAGTACGCGGGTACATGTTTACGAGCGGGCTAAATCGACATGTTGACATGACATTTTATCGACAATATTTATTTAGGGTTAGATTAGATTAATTCATGTTAGGTAAGGAGGTTAGGATGTCGATAAATTTTCTGTCAACGAAGTGTCTACAGTATATAGGTCCTTTTCCAATGTTTTCGAGTGGAGTGTATATTTGCGGGCGTGTATTTTCAAGCATGTATTCTTGAACGAGTTTGTATGCATACATTTGCATACATGTACGCATACATGTACTATGTACATACGTAGCTATTAAGCCGTATTTTGAGGCGGGTCAACTACATAACTAAAACGTAACGAGTGGGTGGAGTACAAGAAATAACTTCCTGATGGAGAATAACCGAGTATCTTACTCAAATAACGAATTTTAAATATACTCTCCAGTTTTTCATTACAATAAAATTTTACTTTATTCGAGATAACCCCCTCCCCTGACCCCCCCCCCCCCAACACAAAAAAAAACCTAAAACTAAAAAAGGATTAATTACTTCGTATAAACTCATTACTCACTGAACTCTTCGCGTGTTTAACGAATTTGATTAATTATTATCAGGGTTTTAACGAATTTGAAACGCTAATCAATAACAAAAGCGATGTTTTGTGTTTAAAGTTCAGTAATAGTGGGTTGGTTACTGCAATACATCAAAAGAAAATTAAATTTCGTTGCGGTTTCAACAAAGACTCATTAAGTTCGTTATTTTAATTCATATATTTTTTTATATTGAATAAACATTTTGACGAACAAACATGTGCGCACGCACACACACACACACACACAATATATATATATATATATATATATATATATATATATATATATATATATATATATATATATGCATGAATACGAACGATTTTTCATCATGAAAAAATCACCACCAACAAAAGATAGTGGTTGGAACCCTGGTAGGGGCGAATTTTCCATATATCACACGCACAAAATAATAATAAACTGTATGTACAGGGTGAGCCAGAATTGCAGCCCTATGTGAAATATTTATTAGTTCGGTAAATGTTAAAATTACAAGCTGTGAGGCCGTTTATTTTTGTTAATTCTCTATACATACAGTACTACATACATTGCATGATATTCTAGTAGAGACGTTGGCAAACTCTTTGATCATCGTTTTCGTGAAATTACCTGAAGTTTGTAGTCACACACCTTTAAGGAAATAACAGTGAATATTTGGAAGAAGTTTGCCAACGTCTCTACTAGAATGTTACTCAATGTCCGTGGTTTTATGCAAGAGAATTGTTTACTTCCCACTCATTGTTATTCTCATTCTCGATCCGCAAGTGAGAACTTCAAAATGAGAGTTCCAAAGCGAGAATTTCAGCAAGTTTCTTAACTCATTAGTGCCCACTGGTAGAATTTCCTACCGACAAAATTGTTTGTCATTATTGCGCCGCTTTTTCTTGTATTCACGTGATCTTCGGTACGAGTCATTGATGAGAAAAAGTGATGCAATAATGACAAACAATTTTGTCGGTAGGAAATTCTACCAGTGGGCACTAATGGGTTAATTTGAGAAAGAATGTTATTCCCATTCCTATTCGCGGTAAAGGCGCCAATTGACAATGGCTAATATTTATCAACTTTTTTTTAACTTAACCTAACCTACGTTGGAGAATGAGAATAGTATGAAACGTGAAAAGATCGATTTGAAAATTGCCACATTTGTGATTCGGAGTCTTTTCGGTTTTAGGTCCGGCATTGGATTTTTTCCAGGTTTTGGGTATAGACATAGATGTTTACGCTGATTCCATTTCTGCAATCCGTTTCTTGGAGAAATAAACACGAACAAAGTTATGGCCCAAAACTTGTATTCAAATATCCACCTATACTTAACCTAATCTAATCTAACCTACCCTAACCTAACCTAACCTAACATACTTCTGTTTGTATATCGAACAGCTCGAAGGGTACAGCTTCAGTCACAAAACAGTGAACCACAGCGAAAACTTCGTGGACCCTTCAACTGCAGCACACGCAACGGATAGAGTCGACGTGGAACCAACTCAAACGCGGTAACAAGCGCCAGTGTGGTACGCGCCGTTCCATGATCGACTCTTATCTCTGAGAGTTTCTCTGGCGTCGCCGACACGCAGGCAAAGATCTAGTGCGCCAAATGCTGAACGATATCGCGCAGTTTGGCAAGTAGCAAACTTTGGTTTATGTTCCGTTCTGTGTTGTGGAAACTGTAAACGTAATAAACTTGCACATAACTTTTTTTTGTATTTATTTCTCCAAGAAACGGATTGCGGAAATGGAATCAGCGTAAAAATCTACCGTACGTCCATACCAAAAATATGAAAAAAAATCCAATTCCGGACCTAAAACCGAAAAGATCCGTGATTCTCGCTCGTGGATTTTTCACGATTAGACGTCGAATGAAACTGAAATCACTCAAAACATACCAAGAGAAGATTGACATACGAGGCTCTCCGAGAAAGAAGTGGCTAAACGACAAAAGTTAAAAACGTCAGGAAACGCAGTTAAAGTACCAGATTTTAAACTTTTGGAAAATTTTTTACTTTATACTTTAATTTCGACGAAATGTCTGCAAAAGTTACAACTTTAAAAACGTTTTATGGCGTTTTTTATTTTTGTCACTTAGCCACTTCTTCCTAGGAGGACCTCATATGTAAACGGTTTCACGACCTGTAGCTTGCATATTTACTAAACTAATAAATATTCCACATGGGGAAGGACTTTTGGTACACCCTGTATATGTAACATACTAGTCTAGGAATTGCCAGCCATAACACGTTTATTCAGAAGGTTTGCAAGAACATAAAAATTCAATTTAAGTTTTCTTTTAAGGAAAAACTGTCATAAAATAACAAATAAAAATGTTGAATAAAATCCAAAATAAGAATTAACAAAATATCTATCAATTCTGACTAACATTTTAAATTATATTTTAACTCTTTTTATGGAGAAGTTTACCTTTAAAATATGCTAAAGAAAATTGGCGTTTGCGCGTAAATTTTAAAATTAGAAGAATTTTATGATCAAAAAGCTTTATTTAGCATAGTTGATCTTCGTTTAGTTAAGTTTAATTTGATCTTCAGCGGTTTTCTATAATGGGCAAATACAGTTAAGTCAACTTATAAAAGCTGAGAAGCTCAAACGAATGTTTTGTTAAGAGTTGTTCGCAGTTTGGGGGGGGATATCACTACTGGCTTAAAAATACTTCACTTACTTTGAGTTCAGGACTCCATGTTGGGCCAACTAGACAAAAATGGAAAGGAGAGAGAGAGAGAGAGAGAGAGAGAGAGAGAGAGAGAGAGAGACTCACTCTCTCTCTCTCTACAAAGGCCAAAAGTTGTTTGTATGTATATGGAAGAAGAAACTAAAATAGAAAATGAAGGAGAATGTAAAGCGACGTAAACAAATGAAGACACAAATCAGTGGTCAAACATTTAAATAAATAAATAGACAAAACGAAAGACAGGAATTGATGATCGGTCCAAGAGAGGAATAAATCATGAACACAATCTCAAAATGCAATGTCATTTAACCATTTTTATCCCAAAGGTGAAATTGTTTAGCATTTTCAATGCAGTTTACCCCCTCCTCCTGTACTTTATGTAGCTTCTCTCTCTCTCTCTCTCTCTCTCTCTCTGATGGGAACATTCGGGAGTCAAAACCTCCGAAGAGACGTTTTCAATTTCAGGGATGCTACTTACAGCAGGTATACAGTGTAGGACTGTTAATACTTTTTAGAAAAGTCACTGGATATGCAACTTAACTAGCTAGAGAAATTTTCATATATTTATATAGTAGTGGTGGTGTTCCCTTTTGTAAAAAATTTGGTAGGAGGCGCTGGTCTGGTCTGGTTTCAAAGCACTGGAAGTTCTCAGATGATAGGAAGCGTGTTGGGAATTCTCGTGAGCCAAGACCTCCAAAGTTACTTAGAGCGGAACTTTAGTTTTAAAGTGTAGAACAAAATTTCGTAAATAAAAGAAAAACCATTACTCATATATACACTATCGTGGAATTTTTAAACTAGGAGATGCTGGCCAGCTGGAGGTGCCTCTGCATCAGTGCTCCTTTATCCGAGTAATTCCATTGCGAAAGATGGTAATGTAATGATTAATTTTTGAAAGCAAGTCCCTCAGCACGGTGGCCTTGGCATTCATCGGAGAAATGAGGCAGCAATAAAATGACGTCTTGTGTATATATAAAATATGCCTTAAAAGAAATGCATAGTGTAGATTAGACTAGTAGTTTAGTATTCGTGCTATCCCTCATTTCCAGCCGTCATCTAATGCGTAACTGGATACACGAGATAAATGCACGCATGGTATGAATGAACTCTGAAGTAGTTTTTTTCATAATACTTTTTCCTACTTTCCTATAAATTTTCTTTCACAACAATTTTCTGCCAGCAGTGGCTAGCGGAGGAGGGAGAGCTTTATCCGTTCTATACTTTACTATTACTCTTATTCCTGCCTACAAGTGTAAGCATGGTACAAGTTTTCGGTATTCTTTTTATTCATTTACTATTTCTATTTGACTACTACCTTTTTGGGCTAACCTAGAGTGGATTTTAGGGTCTCTCTCTCTCGGTATCATTATCTCTAAAGTACTTTAAACTCTTCGCGAGATAACGTTAACATTTGTTTATCTTCTTTTCGTCTGAAAAGCAGAATTTTACGCCTCCTAAACACAATACAGGGTGTCCCAAAAGTTTTAATCTATTTCTCGTAAGGAGTAAACAAGGAATAGATAGGGTCATTTGGGACACCCTTATTTTATTGTTACAGTAATTAATAGTAATTATTCTAATTATAGTTATACAGTCGATTCAAAAAGTTCTGTTGTAAAATTCGTTGCCTCCTACTGATAAATTCTGATATAAAGAAAAACATGGCATGTACAGTTTCGGAAAAAAGTTCGACTACAAATTTCAAATTTCTTAAAAGCATAACAAATTACTAATCATTAATGAATGATTAGGTTGTTTTTTAAATTTTATTACTGCAACACATATATATATATATATATATATATATATATATATCTATCTTCCTCACTCCATCTTTCTTCCCGTCTATGACCTCCCAGCTTTCAAACGTAGTGTGCTTAGACATATATATATCAATTTCTTTACGCAGGAAGGAGGGGCCAAGGGCAAATGCCCACAAAAGCGCCGCTCCCATAGAAGAAGAGAACCAAGTATATTACAAAGGACACCAAAGAAGCCGGGTTAAGTTCCTTCGAGGACGTCCGTTTTAGGAGGGAGGTTAAAATAAAGGCAGAAAAATTTAAGAACGAGTGATCATTTTAAATCAAAGAGAATGGAAGCCAAAATTCTATCATCATACAATACTTTTATGGGATAATATAGTTCTAACTCGGGGTTGAAGGTTAAGATAAGAAGATAAGAAGATAAGAAGATAAGTATCTAGTCTCTTTTTCAAAGGAACTCGACCGAATTGCATTGAACTACGCTGGCTGGTAATCCATTCCATAAATTAACTACGCGAATTAAAATGGTTTACCCTTTAATTTAAGACCATTACAGCGAGTTCTATTTGCATTTGTAAAAGCGAAATATATTTCGGCGTCTACGTTATCAAAACCTTTAATCATTTCAAATACCTGGATTAAATCTCCTCCAATCCTCCATCTTTTTACGAGTAAGAATATATTTAATATTTGTACGCGGGTAATCGTATGACGTATTTCTAAGCCTGGGAATCGTGTTAGTAGCCTGTTGCTGTACCCTTTCCTTTCCCTGTCGCGTCTTAAATATGAGGACCAGAAATGAACACGGTATTCCAGGTTGGGGGGCGTAATAAGGAATTATATTAGGTTAATATAGTTTTTTTGCGGACTTAAATTCAAATGATGTACAAACACACACACACACACACACACACACACACACAAAATAAATAATATACTGTGTATGTGTACAGTATATACGTATTAAAAAAGATTAAAATCTACAGAAAGATAGAATAGAAGCTATTTTTCAATGCGACTTCTATATTGTATGACAACAATGAAAGTATTATATATAATATATATATATATTACAAAATTCCTAAAACAGACGTGCAGAGGGGTCGAACGTAGGTCGATCCTTAACGGTTTCTTCATAAAAACAAAGTATGGTACAAGCTTTACTCTGAAAATAGTTGCAAGAAAAAATTAAT
Source organism: Bathynomus jamesi (assembly GCA_023014485.1). Taxonomy (NCBI): domain Eukaryota; kingdom Metazoa; phylum Arthropoda; class Malacostraca; order Isopoda; family Cirolanidae; genus Bathynomus; species Bathynomus jamesi. Next base: position 52,125 of record JAJOZX010008837.1, on the reverse strand, counting down.
GACCATAATCGCAAGTAGAATTAACGAATTACAGCACAACATAAAACACAACACATCACCACTAGTGCGCTGAACCTTTGGTCCACTCCGAGAGGGCGATCGGTTACCTGCGTGCCGCCGCCGGCTTGCTCGATCAGGGTGGGCTGATCGGTTAACCAACAACAACAACAACGAATTACAGATGTAACGAATGACGTCAGTTTGCGGGTCAAAAATGTGAGCGGGTGCTGCCTTTACATTTTTTTTTCAAGATGACGTCATGTACCTTTCTAGCATAACAGTTGCATGGTCAGATCGGAAGTTCTGACACTATGGGTGGATAGAAGTGGTTACAATTTTAGTTTTGAAATAATTGTCCGAATATTCTTGTTAAAAACCCAAAAAAGGGAAATCTTAAGTTATCACCCTTCTATATCTTATTTCATTCTTCGAAGAGAGTACATTGGTAATGCTTTCAAATGGCAAGCAAGCACAATTTTGGGGGCTACATTATGGTTAATGTCGTAACACCACTTCTCGTCAATCAGCGATGTCAAGCGACTTTGGGTCTGGAGAGTAAATGGATGGGAGACCGTCCTCTACGTACGACCCGTGGCGAATCGCACGTAAAGCTGTAGGTCCTCTCCGTCATATGTTACGAAGGAGGTTAAACAAACCCATCAAATCAAAAATAAAAATCCTGGCAAAATGCCACGCATCACCTAAAATAGAAAAAAAAATACTAATTGGGTATAACCAGAAAATAAACCAATCTTGACTCGCATCCTTTATGGCTTTGGAAGGCATTTAGATGCGTATAATGCCGATCGTGTTAAGAGCAGCTCTAAAGGAAAATGTAAACACGAAACATAAATGGCGTATGTTGGACCTTCTCGAGATTCAACTCAAAGAATATACCGTATATGAATAAAATCCTTCAAGACAGTCAATATGATCTATTATGTATTTGGGCTTCTTCGAGCTCATAAAGGAATTATAATTCGTTTTTGTCTCTTCCACAGAGTTGTGTAACGGGAGATGTGACAGGCTGCACACAGCACAGTCCTCTTGCGATATATACTTGTTAAAATGGAGGTTTCTTTAATGGTACAATGAAAGAGGATGGTTCCCGAGGAAGGATACGCACTCCTGCTATTCAAACGTCGTTCAGCGAACACCACGTCCATCTTTTCAACAACTTGTGCATCCTGTCACATTGCCCTGTATGAACTACTCGGTGAAAGAGACAAATAGGGTTAGAAGTTCTATTAAGCTCCGAGTAGTCCTAATATGTATCCTATTGAGCAATTCTGAGAGCATCTCGATGGCCAGTTGAGAAAAACAAGGCTTCATCTCGCATCTATATCGCAAATCTAAAAGAAATATCGACAAATTTAGCAAAATCTGAACCATAGTGCCAACCCAAAATCTCATGGCATCGGTGCCACAATGTCAAAACCTTTTGTGAAACAAATGGAAGGGCCACAAGATACTGAACAAGAATTTTTTGTTTATGATATATGTGTAGCCCACGTTAAAAGAAAGACTATATCGATTGATTGGGTGCTCATTTTATTCTTGTGGGTTTTATATATATAATCTTAAATTCATGGCGCATCTTGCTCCTGGAGAATCATGCACCGGGACTGATAATAACTAGGAATATCTAATACAAATGACGAAAATAGCGTTGAAAATAAACGCGGATTTGGATATTCTTTGAACTGTGATAAGACAGAGCACTGTTGCTTTTTTAATGGTGATAAGCATCGTACGGAGGCTTCGTCAGTACACTAACCTTCTGTTATGGTCTTCTGTGTAAACTATGAAGGCTTTCATCTTGCTTCCCCTTAAACTGTATAGTTATGATGTAAGCAGCGATTTTATATAATATATATATATTGCGTGGTATAATTTGAATTAAATCATCATACTTTTACAATTAGGATATTACTGTGTGCAGCTCTATAAAAAGAGATGAGGACGTATCAACAAAATAGTACGCAGGCAAGCAAGAGGTAAAAGTTATAGAACGAATAAACAAGTAAGAAAAGTACAAAATTAAACAAACATACAAAAAATACCATGATTGTCTCAAACTATAAAGAATAGTATCAGAGCGCATTTTTATATAGGTCTAGTTTTT